>JAQGCB010000085.1:0-33862 GCA_034698835.1 Protaphorura tricampata
ATGCGTAGTAATATTGACGATTGGTCGGAGTACAGCTTTATTCGAGAGGAACTAACTATTGAGCTTGTGCGTGCAACATATTTTCTCCTTTCTGCTTTCTCCGTTTTACTTTTCCGCATTTCATTGTAATAGTTTTGTTTCCAGGATACAGTTATACTATTATGTAGTGACGAAACCACAAAAGAGAAAAAATATTTGTGGCATGAGAATTGAAGTTCCCAAAATGGCCTAGTCGCTAGATGTGTTCTCAGAAAAACTACAACGTCGTAGTATTTCAACCATGACCGAACATTAAATGTCAAGTGTAAACTTAAGAACCCTGAAGTTTAAGTTAGATAAGACTAAGAGCTTTCCAAGTTTTGCCTGGTTACTGGTTCTTGTCTTTCCAGAAAAAAAGCAAGGGGTTCTACTCAAACTATAGGTTTTTCCACCCAAGTGATCCATTTCTCTAAGGATTGAAAGGATAGCATGCGAAGAAAGTCCACACTCAAAAATATATGCGGCAAACTTTCCTAAAATGTCTGTCGTTACAACTGATTCAACAGTTTATCTGGCGTTCAAATACAAGTAATAGATTCACATAAAAATGTTCCTAGTTGTAAGAATAAATCAATTATGCACTTTATGTGTTTGCAATAGTAGCACTTCCAGGAATACTTTCCCGCTCCCTGTAGTATTTCGTAATTATTAAATTGAAGGACTTGAAATATTTGACCCAAGACTTCTTATGTCATTTCGGAGATTTTTCTCAAAACAGATATTGGAACAATGCCAATTGCCAGGGCTGGCTTTGTACAAATTCAATAATTACAATATGTTACATTAAAAATTCAGCTGCCAAGTCAGGCGGATACTGGATTTCCGATTCAGTTCAGTTTGCGTCTAAAAAACAGATTTGAGGGAATGTTTTATTAGGTATTTCAGCAAACGTAATCATTCTAGTGATATCTGCACTGAACAAATACACGGATGTGCTTCTATTAAGTTGATTTATGCTTTAGATTCTTAGGGAGAAAGGGAAAAAGTAGCTCTGACGATGAGCTCAACCAGATCAGAACCTCACCATACTCTACAACTTTCACCGAATGCGAATTCAACACTAGCGCCGTTTCAAATGTTTGCATTAATCAAGTCTCAAGTCTATTCAGGTGTCTTATCCTGTCTTTCTGGGCCTATTTTCAAAGATCAAAATTCTTCACCCTGTGAAAGGCTCTACCTTCATAATTTATTGCCTCGTCGACAAGGCTGCGAGAATCTTGTGAGAATTGCGTAAAACGACAAGATCCTTTCAAGAATTGAGGACACAGCTGCTCAATATTTAAGATTAATTACTTTGGACCGACCGAGTATCCCAAAGACCTGCGCCTGAAAATTCTTTCGTACTCCGGAAATCGCTAGGAAATACATCTCCGGCCGTATGGTTATCAGTTGGCTTGACGAAAGACTTGCCGTGAAGATTGACTGAGCTATGTTTTTTTCCTTTCACAATTTCTGAAAGGTACTCCTACACATTACATTGTAAATGCAATTAGGATAGTTGTGTTTCAATATTTCGTCTAGTACGCCTACGAAATGAAATAATGCAATTTGATTTTCGGCTTTCCATTCCCTTTGGTTTCTACGAAACAAGCAGGAGTAGTGCATTTCCTCCACTTTTCTCTCTGAGTTTCAAGTATCCTGTGTTCCCCACTTAACTTTGACAACACTAAATAACACAATAAAGGCTCTTAGAACTATAAATTCGTGTTCACCAAATTAATACGTTCTCAGCGCAAGAAAATATGAACAGCGTCCCTACGCTACGCTGTTTGTTCTCATGTTGCCTAGTTGGTTGACAGCAAAGTGGCAATTAGTTCGTTCATTAATAAGTTTAAATTACAGGCTGAAGTTACTTGTTAAGTATTAGGTCTTGTATGAACAACTGAAACTTTTTTTTCCGTCGTTACACAGCATACGTAAATTGCCTTATAACACTCTGAATTCCAAAATGCTATAATCTGCCTTCGCAAGTTCTAGTGAAATTGACTTGACAGGGTTGACAACCTAAGAATGTGGATCGTAAACTTTCTATATCTTATCTTGTTTGAGAGGGTTGAACTAGAAGCGATCGAAAGAGCGGCTGGAAAATCTATTTTAAATCAAATCCAGTGTCTATCAAAATTACATTCCACAAGGGAAGCCAAAATGTCATTTGAAATCATCAAATCCTGCAGACGGATGCGTGTCACGTCTCTATTTGCCAAAAGAAATTCTACTTTTAAAATACCATTCCATTCCGCCCATGTCTCTTAAACTAATCCCTGAAACCAATAAAAGAAGGACCAAATGGAAACAAAGGGATTTTGAGTTGGGTGGAGGTGTTTCTCAAATTACACGCTTCCCATCTCCGTCAATCGATTTTTCAAAAATGCTGAACCGACTGAACACGCGTTTCAACTTTCGAGTATTCTACACATACATAGTCTTCACCATTACATATTCTGTTTCTGTGGCTAACTCTTACATTTTTATGCCAGAAGAGAACGAACCGGCGTACGTACATGGTACGCGTGCGATATAAATAGATTTCTTTTGCCGAGTCCAAAGTCTTCACTTTTTTTTTGCCTGGTGCCACCGGTATTCCAGACCAGGCCAAAGCCAAATGACACTTCAAGAAAGACTCGGGGGACAAAACTTGCACACAGAGATAACAGTAGTGTGCTCTGGAGCAGTGTAAAGGGATTTTTATTTAATTTGCATATAAGTCTTTCCCATATGCTACCCGCCATGCCAAAACGCCGACATTTTGCAAAACCAGCATGTTCTTTCCTTCGCATGCTTTTAATGATAACGGAAGCTGCGAGTACGGCACAACGAGTACTACTTGACTTTTGACAAATACAGAGCAGGAACAATTTGTTTCAACAAAATTCAATACCTATACAGCGGATGTACGTAAAATAGCATCGTATTTCCTTCCCAAGCTAAGCGGAATGAGAAAGTCTAAAAGTATTTATGCATTTCAGCACGGCGGAAGTTTCTTTTTACATTCTCACAAAAACAAATGTTTTGTCTAGACCGTTCGTCTGTGACGGTTTGGTGGGTGGCTGATTTTATCACTTCTAAAGAAAATGAAAGAGGATATGTGTAAAAACTCGCAATTTTTGACACGTATTTTTTTTGTCGATCCAAGGAAATTCACAATCATTCAATGAGATGAAAAGGAAATCCTCTGACTGGTTTCCTGGGATTGACAGCCCAGGGTCGAAGTCGGAACCTTTGGTAAATCAATTCATCCGAACGAAAAAAAGATTTTTTCTACTTCCATTAGTGCAAGGAGCCAATAAATGTCTGTCCATAGCAAAAAATACAAATTCGATCCACCGATTTCTCTACAATTCTTAAGGTAGAATCAAATCGAAAATGAGGCGAGAGAGATAGCAAATTAGACTAGTAGTCTAATTTCATTCGGATGATTGTTTTCCCTTCACATGCTTTAACGACTTTAGCAGAGGTAGTTTGTCCATGTGAAAATAAATGGTTAAAGTTCTCTGATTTGACCTTGCAACATATCCTTGTCTTTTCGATGCCTGCATGAATGGAATATTCCTGACTCAAAGAAAATCTACGTAAAAAAATCTCGTTTTGTAGGAATGGGAAGCACCTTGAAATATTATCTTATCAACTTTCTCCGCCTTTTCTTGGCATCCATTTCACACTTGAAATGTGTCTATTTCTATCCACGTTTCGGGAAAAATAACACAAATAAATTCAAAGAAATGTTTTTCTAGGAGAGATGTAAACCTTGAACCACTCTACTTATATGTACATAATGATCAATTCTAATTTTTTGGAACGTTGGAAGTTGGAAGTTCAAATACTTTGGAAACAAACATAATGAATCAACGCACGCGACAGTCCACCTTCTAAAGAAGCAAGTAAGGATGAGTCTTCTAGTAGTTGGTAAAGAGAATATTTGTGTATGTGAATGTAATAAGAAAAGATGGTAATAATAGTCCCAGTGGAGGAGAAAAAACACACAGGTGGTCATGCGGGAGCAGGTCCAGATTTACGTCACAGAATGAAATCCTAATTACTCAGCCTACCATCCTAAGCCATTTTTCTGAAATATTGCCAGATTTGAGAATGTAGTTAAGAGCCAGGAATGCCTTAACTTAGATGAATCACATACTTTTCTTCTAAATGGAGAAAGTAGACTCAAACGTACAAATTAATGGCCTCAAGGAAAAAAATGATAAGAAAAAAAGGTTCGCAGTTCTCACTACTTCCTAATTAATTAATAAAAATAACCTTGAGACTAAAGGCAATAAAGTATTGTCACTATTGTTTTGCCCTTTCTCCTACCTGATTGACTCATTAATTGTCACCCTGTCACCTAATGTCTGAATAATAGTGTGATGAAAATTTTAGCGGTAGAAGTAGAAGTGTTATGTGTATGCTAAACTTTTAATTATTGACTGATTGGAGCTTTTACAATTGAATGTGGTTGGTTAATTAAGTGAGGTAATCAGTTAAACTAACGTTGAATACAGGAAGGAATGCCATTGCCGTCAAGCATGTGTGGTCAACAATGTCATGATACGAATAATTCCCAACATTTGCGGTTTTGTCTTATGCACTGACGGAATGTATAAATTATTTATTCCACACGAGCATTCAATTTCTTTATACCGAAGCAATAAAATTGTTTTTTTGACTAGTCAGTTGAAACCGGAATGTCATTTCCTTTCCCTTGCTGTCTCATTTCTAATGTAAGCTAAAAAACAAAAAGTTTGAGTTTGACTCTAGAAAAGTTGAGACAGCAGTTGACGCTATAAATGCATCTATGGTGTCCTAATGAAAGTTTACTTTTCTTAAAAATTGTTTCGCTTGCAGAAATTACGCTTGAGAAAGAGGAGTTTGTAATATTTTGAGCTGTTTGTCAAAACAATAGGAAGGAAATGAAAATATATGGAATAGTCAGTTCATAGCTTTGAACTGTCGTAAAATTTTTAAAGAGAAAGAAACGTAGAGGCTCGTGGCTCCGGCGGTGAATGGAGTTTGGAGTAGAGGAAAACGATGGACGGGGATGTCTGAATTCATAAAAATTTTATACGAATGAACTGCTGAGATACTCTTCACATTTAACATTTGGAGTAGCTAGAATAACTAGAGTACTAGACGAACATGTATTTTATTTTGCAAACGCGATGACTGTTCGAGTTCGAACTCTGAATTCACACGAACCCCGAAGTTATAAGTTGAATGAACTGTGAATCAAAGTTCGACCGGATGAACGGCTACTCATATTTCGCTGCTGCTAAGTTGACCTGCCTCATTTGAAATTTATAAAAACTGAAAAATGAGCTGAAAATTACCTTAGGAGCTCAGCCGAGAGGTTAAATACTGGTTTCACGTGATATCTCTTGTACTTCTTCTGATAATGCTCCTGAAAGGAAATAAAATAATGAATCATCAGTAATCACGAAGCAATGCAATCAGTCTACTATTTCATTTGGTCGATGTCCTGACCAAATCGTTCTCATCGCATATTTCAGGTTAAAGTTCACACCATCCGCATCCGTGTCGGTAAAATGGTACGGCGTTTTCAAAGGAAACGAATCCTCAGATTACAAAATTCCATTCCAAAGTGCGTTGAAGGTGTTAATTCTATTCATATCGATATTAAATGAGTAAATCTGGTTGCTATAAATTAGCTATTGCCCACTCAAGTGCAAATGCAGAAATAAATATTGGTAGTAGAAAATGACTCTCCATAACATGACAGAGAATTTATTTTTTTAAAGAATAAAGAGTTCTCTGCGACCGGACCACCTCCAAAATGGAACCACTTTCTTTCTTGCCACCAGTCTGTTTTCGTTTGAGAATTCAAAGTGCATGAAAATACATAGAAGTGTTGGAAACAAAATAGAGCGACATTTCAGTCGCGACAGGATTGGAATTAATGTTGCATCTCCTAACTATCTATTCGATCTATCATGAGTCCAGTCACAGCTGGTGAAAGCCGGTTCAGACTCTTGGGAAAGTCTTCAAGGGTAAACATAAGGTTACACTTACCAAGGTTAAAATCTTCTCAGCGTTTTCCAAAGAACATCGTCGATGAGTCGCGTAGAGCATCAACTGAGGCCACCAATGGAAAATAAGTCTAAGCAGTCCCAACGTGAGTATAATGAATGTCCAAGTGATGATAGTTTTCCCACATGACCTTTCGTATCCTTCAATTTCCATCTGATCATCTTCTCCAAGATTGAGATACTCAGCTGAGTCCCGTACTTCTCCTTTACCTCCGAGATTCCCTTGAATCTTCCCATTTCCATTCTTTATACCTTCGAAATTTTAAAAAACCTTCATTAATTGATATTCTATAACCAAATATCCACGCAATATTCTTGGAGAATCGAAAGACATTTCGTTTTGTCTCCATATTACTACATAGTAGTTATAAAATAACACATCCGTTGTAGTGAGAAATCTTCTCAGAGTTAAAAATGCTGTAAATCTGCTACGGTTTGTTTATGAGACATAAAGACAAACGAGATAACCCTCGAACGCAAATAAAAATAAAATCGTAAAAATGAGAAGAACTCTGCGGGAGAAGTAAATATCCCAATGTGGTGATTTATTATCACTATATCACGCAAACTGTCGCCCACGTTCAAGGACTTTTTTGATCTAAAGTGTTTTCTAATTTAGAAAACTTGAGGAAAGAATAATAATGTAAGGGGAAGGGGAAGATAATATAAATTGCAACCGCCCACACTTTTCAACACATGCAGTCTCGCACGTCAACGTCAACAAGTAGCCAACACGGCTCACCGTTCTCTCCACATGAAGATCCAAACCGAAAATACTTTAACCAAGTATCTCAAGAGTACATACAACTTTGAGACTATGACGAAAATCCGAAAGCTAATCAAATGGATGGATTTAATCCGAAAACAAATAAACCTGTGCGTAATCGGATTACGACATCGTGGTGCAGATTTCAGACTAACCGATTTGAGAGATGAAATAAAGTAGGATTTTCATTTCTAGACTTTTCTATGTAGTAAAAGTCTATAAAATGATAGGTCTTCATTCAAAAATCAATGTACTTACGTACAATGTATTGTACAAACGTCAGAAGTTTAACTGTCTGAAAATATTATGGTTATTCTTAGCAGGGTTCGTAGCGACGAAAGGTCGGATTGACGGAAAGTCTTTTGAACTGAGCATCCATATTCATAAACCTGGTTGATGGACGTATGCATAAAAACAATAAAAAGGAAGCGTAGGAAATAAGAATTGAATTCAATCGACCCACATTTTAGGAGCACAATAGCTTTGCTTTTTACTCTTACATGAAGTTACATGTTTCCTTTTATATAACACCGATTTTGACCCAGTTGAAGATTTAAGGCTGGCATAACCGAACCAACCGTATCAACATCGCCCATAAGGAAATACTTTGCACGGGCTCGTCAGACCATCAGATTCCGAGCTTCTAAAATATGAAATGATTGACGTGATAAAATAAAAGTTTATTTTCTGAGGAAAGGAAAAGATATTTTAGAAATTGGGTCGTGTGGGATTCAGAACCAGGAAATGAAACACTACATACTTGGTCTTTAGGGTATTTCTCGAATGGGCCAGGAGTAAAGATCTAAAAAGTTCCGGAAACCTCCCGGGATTAAAATCTGAAATGTCAAGAAAACGAATGACCCGAACACTTTTACGATGATTGGATGATTATTAACCAGAAGTACACTGCTGCAGTATTCCCTAGTGCATGCAAACAGTTCCTGGCAGCCGGTTCTTTGAAAAAAATGTACCATCTGTGTACAATCAAATGCTCATTTGGATCGTTCTTCCTGCCTGAGCCTGCCGCTGTTTGTGACACTGACAGACAGACCCGATTTTGTCTTTCCGAATTTGTGGTGCATGTGGGCTTATGAGATGACGACGACAGCAGATTGGGTTTTTGGGTTCTTTCCATCGGCTTATATGTCAGATATACGTTGCTGTCGTCAGAATTTTTCTACGATTTGATTTCGAAAATAGAATTTTCGTCTATATATGTATGTCTATTGTATGGTTTTATTTTCTGGACTTGGCTCTGCAGAGTTCTTTATAGAAGTCTCGTCAACTGAAGTGAAATCAGTCCCGAAAACTAAAACATATCGTGTAACCCATTACCTTGATTTTCCTGTCTGATTATTCGTGAGCTATTGCAAAAAAACAACGGTACTGACAATGAGTACTACGACTACGGAATATATAATATATCTGCCGTCTATGTGCAATTAGACACACCTTAACAGTTAACATTCCAATCTCTTTACCGGTTATTCCGGAAAAATCAATTAGTCGATGCACGATCCTAAAGGTAAAACGTTTGTCCTTTGTTCGCGAGCTTTTCGGCGAGCTCCTTCCCAGAAAAGGCCAGGGATCAACCTGTATTCTCAGACCAGGCCGATTCGGCCAATATTGCCAATATTTTGTTTTCATTTCAGATACCTACCGTACCATACAATAAACAAGCTAATTTTGAAAAACAACAAAAAGCGAAGAAAGTTAATGTAAGCAACGTCTTATAGATTATAAAGTAAAAAGACCTTTGATCAGCTCAATCTCCTGTTCCTCAAAGCTGTCTTGGTGTAAAACGTTTTTCTTCCGTCCAAACAAACATGAGAACATATCGATGAGTTTGACACGAAGACTTTGTCTCAAAACCATTCCACGATTGGTTCCAGACTCAAAGTTCACTTGAAGGTTTATGTTACCATTCCCATTTACTAGTCCAGTGGCCGAGACCGAATTCGGAAAAGGGCGAAACGCACCCATGTTTCAGTTGTAGTTAGTTAACACGTTGATACTTTGACAGTAGTGTAGTGTAGTCGTCAAACTCAATGATTAAGTAGATTTTAGGTTAATAAATTGTCTAAACCGATAAAATAAGAATAGCCACCAACACTTTCACCCAATAAACATCCAGTTATACTACTTCAAGTCTTTGTAACAATCACTAAATAGTCGATGCTACCTTAAAGGTAAGGGTCTCCAAAAATTAGGTCCAAAAGTAGTGGGGCCAATAGGTTGTTTAGGATTAGGACTACTACAACTACTGTCGACACTTTTGATGGTTATTTGTAGTAATTCTCTTCGTTTTCTCCTGTGTCCTAGTCAGCCTCCTGGCTTAGGAAGGATCCATGCCCACCGAACTTGTTCAAAGAGCCCGGTAGCCACGGAATTGTCGAGGATTTCGGCTTCTCTTGACAATGAAGGAAGAAGTCGAAAGATGCAAAGTTCGTCAGAAGAAGTTGAAGTTGAATTGGCCAAAGATTCTTGAGAAGAAGTCGACGGCCAAGAAGAAGAAATAACACCACCACAAATAGCGAACGAGTTCAAAAAAATGCCACTACTACTACTAAAATTATAGGTCTCCGATCTCTCTATAAACGATGACATTTTGACTGGTAAGGCTCAATGATGCCGGCTTTTGAAACAAGACAAAGAGAATTTCCGTGGACCAACTCATGCAGCACACTAACAATCACAGTTTTTTTTGGAAAATATTTCAGATTTCTGAAGGTATCACTCAAACTTGCCGGAAGAAATTGTCTCTAGTCAAGAAAATGGCTAGAAATTCAAAAAATTTGGTGATTTGGTAATTCGAATGGTATATGACTCAGAAGAGGTGTTGATGATTCAAGCGTACGCGTTAATATTGTGTTGGAGTGAATGACTCGTAACTTTCTGAATGCGAATGCGAATGTGAAACACGATAACCCTTTCCTTTTGCCTTTGCCTTTTTGGTGAGAGAAATTCTATGGAGAAGTTCTGACTGTGACTGGAGAATATCGACTGAAGGATGGAAGAATCGCCGTACGAACACGATGTCGATGGCATGGACTACGGAACGGACGGGCCACGTAGTGCGAACGATACCTACTCTCCATTCCATTCCTTCCTACATATCCATCCTGGGTATTTTCCGTGCTAAAAAACCACCCGAGTTTTTTACCCGCCCGCTTGCCCGCCTAGACCAGAACTTGCGCGTTTCGTCCCCCACGCTTCTTTTTGGGTTTCGCGATAGACAGGCACACATCGAATCAGAAGGGAAATGCAGAAGGTGCACCTTCGAATACGATTTTTAAATTATAGTGCATGTTCGGAAATGCATACAAATCGTGCTAATGGTATAGTCTTTCCAGTAATAACCCTCCGGAAAAATCATTCCAGGCAGGTCCAGCACCCTAAAATTCATTATCATCGGGTAATTTGCTGATAATTGACGGAACAAAAAATGTTGATGAGAACGAGGCTAATACTCAAAATAATTCAAAGCATTCCAGCTGTACCAATGTACCACATCTATAGAACTGAAAACAACTGGATTTTGATGAACACTTTGGAGAGTTACCTTGTGGCACTGGATTGTGCGTCACACACTACTGCTCGGGTAGATAACCGAAATTGCAAGTTAGACATTCAAGAAGAGGTCTAGGCAGGCAAAAAAAAACAAGGAGGGAAGAACTGTAGACTGTAGACCTAGACCATGCCTTGTCTTGGCATTGCGAATGTGATATGTGACTGCGACGGAGAATAGGGACTCTGCAAATCTAATTCATTTCTCTCTAGCAAAAATCCAATGAAATGAGACGACGACAACGACGACGATGAAGGCGTGTAAGTATACGCGTAAGTCTTGATGTTCCATAATATCAGGAGTGAATCAAAGCTCATCTTTTTCTTTCTCATGTTAATTATCATTTTTAGCAGATGTTAAGTTATTATTCGACTTATGTTATCGTAGTCAGAATGCGATGCGAACCACTTTTATCTCACTTTAGTACGTTCTGAGAGGGCAGATTTCAACACAATTTTTTTTTCCGCAGTGAAGATTTTGAACCGAAGACTGCTAATTGCATTTATATTATTGGACGTAATCGACGAATCATAACAAAAACTTCAGCCTAACATGTGAATGTCTAATTTTCCAAAGAAACTTGTTTAGTGTAATCTTAAGAGAGAAGCTGCCGCCTGGGGTTATCGTCACATTATTTTCTAGTAAAATGTTGTCTACCATTATTGACTCAGAGTTAAGTCAACCATGAATATTTCCACGTATTCTAACAAGATTAATGTTAAGTCGTATAAATGAATTTGACTTATTCGAGCAGAATTTTATATTCGCCAGACGCGAGAACTTTGACTTGACGGTTTAGTTTGATGTCTTCAATTCTTTTCATAAATTCCAGTCCCTGCGGTTCCCAAATTTAATTTTCAGGACCTAGCTAACGAATAATTCGAGAAAGAGGCCAACATTGGCTACATGCGACGCTGAAAATGAGTTAAATTCGATGAGACAGTGAACTGAATACTATTTTACTTGACTGGCTAGACTATATTTCCAAGAAGAGAAGAGAAGAGTGAAACCTAACGCTTTCGCTATTACATAAAGTAACGGCAGACGACATTTCTAAGGGACAGTAAAATTACGACTATGAGGTTACACATCGCACCGCTGAGATTCCGGGTATTCCAGAAAATACCCGGGTGAGTCAACATTTTACCTCGTTGTGTGTCACGCAAGAGTGCACGGTGTGATTACGTGATGTCTATAAAACACACTCAGGCTTTCCAAGCACTGACCCTCTCTCTTCCCTGAATAATTCCAGAATCGTGCAATTTTGGAATTATATGACCCTGAATGCCTTTAAAAAATATATAGAAACATTCTCTAATTAGAAAATGCGATTCCCTCGGTGTCCAAATCTCTTAAATAAAAACCTCTCATCTTTTAGAAATCCGTATCTTGAGATGAGAAAAATCTTACCAGAATAATTTTAACATTTTCTTAAGTGCATATTAATAAAAAAAATTACAATCCAAGGACCTTTGACACCTCGGGCAAAAAATAATATTTACTCTGGCGAAAGTTAAACTGTGGTGGGTCAAAAAAAATATTATTAAATGCAAGCCGCTAACAGATAAGGAGCGTTTATCTTTAAATAGAATGTACAGATCTTGTGCCTGTGTGGAAGAGAAAGGAGTACGAAAATAATCAAATGTTTGTTACTTGCTCAGCACGATCATTATAATTAAATAGCTTCCTACTAAGGAATTAAACTCAAAAGTGACTCTCCCTTTCTTCAGTCGTCACGGTTAAGGCACATTTCTTTAATGTTGGCCGTCGAGTCTAGATTTAGTCATAATACAGTACTCACACACTCAGCGTCAATGGGGGGATAATGTATTCATATGTGGATAATTTACACTTATAGGGTTGTCAGTCAAGTACAGGGTGGACCATAATGTTCTCACCTGATTTGATTTCTGAATGATAGATAAATACTGATAATGCTAGAAGGTGTAACTCTTTAGTCCTTCCACTTCGTCTCTAGAATTAATGTCACGGCAAAATCGGGTAATCTGTATACTGTATATAGTTAACTGATCACATGTAATAAAAATCGAAATGGAATTGTTGTTAACCACCCTGTAAATCTTTAAGCACGTAATACTTTACTGGGCAGTCCGTCTCGCCGAGTTATTTACTTTCGAGAAATTATTGTTCTGATTCATTTTAAACTATAATATTTTCTTGCCTTGATTCATAAGCTTGAAACCTTACTTTATAAGTGGTACTTTAGAAGATCAGACAATTCAGACGTCTCGCATGTGCATTTTTGATAAATGTGAATTTACTCTATTGGAAAGTGTTACGGACTAAACGCTTTGTATTACATGTCGTTCAAATCTTAGTCGTCACATTAATTTACTTGAACGCTGACAGCAAACGAACACCTACATTTTCACACCGTCCAGTCTATCACTCAAGGTAATGTCTTATTTCCTACATTTTTTCATTTCATTTCATAGAGACTAATCCAAAATCTCTTTATTTTTAAAAGTTCATTTCAAAATATTATCTAGAATTGCTTAGACCCCAATTATCGGATTATCGGTACTTAACGAGAAAATAATTAATTTGGTGTTGTCATAATTTGTGCATTCAATATTTTTTACAGTTAACACAATGGGCTTGCAAATGTGGATAGGAATCGCCATGATTATTTTCAGTTCCAATGTGTTAAAATCAAACTGTGATCCTCGTGACCTAGTCGCAAGAATCACAAAGTCTGGGATTCTTACAGTGGGTCAAAATTACACTGCGTTGAAGAGACTTTCTTACGCTGAAAAATGCAGTTTTGATTTGGAAGAGAGAGCGACAAGGATCGGAGATAGTGTGTTACCAATCGTGAGCAAATTGCTTCCTATAGCAGTGGCACTACAAACTGGAGAGGAATTCGAGATAACTGAATCGCTAATCGGTGAAATTGAGGAATCCCTGATTCCTGTGAAAGACTTTACTGAAAAGGTCTCAAATTCTGAAGCTGGAGGACTTTGCAATACTACAAAATATTTATTTTGCGACAAAACAGTTGGAGAATGTCGTTGTGGAAAATCTGTCAAACCTAAGGGATATTCTTATACAATTGACAATAGCAGTGACGAGTGTAGATTTGACCTCGGGTCAGGTTGTCTTCCACCAGAGTTGGAAGCTTTGGCTCTTCGGTGTCGTACTGGAACTCAATGTGTTACCCCGATTGAGAATATACCTTGTGAGACAGAAGCAATGATCATAGAAAATTTGAACCACCCAATGCTATCCAGAAATATCGCCATGCAAAAGGGTTACGTTTGTTTCTGTGACAAAAATCTGACGTCGACGGATGGAAGTTCAAATCCAAAACATTCTAATGATTCATAATTCGCTTTTGTTTTCATTTCTTAACTTGTAGATTCTAGATTGATTTGGTTGAATAGATTTGAGCTCTGCTACTCCACAATTCACTCACTTGAATGAATTAACAAACAAAAGCAAGACTAATTAATTCACTCCAACAAACCGTTATGTAATTATTCATTATTTTCGAGTTCATATTATTTAGATTTCGTATCAGATTAGGATATTGTAAACTGTGTACGTAATAAAATTAACATTGTTTTTTAGCCAGTAATTTGAGCAATTTTGATTACAAGATAAAAGTGAAGCCAAATTCATAAGGCTCAAGACAGCTAAAGTTTGGAGATTGGTAGAAAGTGACTTCAAGAGCTCAATGCGGAATATACACTTCAAGCGGAATTTTGTTCGTATTATAAATTGACTTAATGTCACTTTAATTTTTGGACAGTTTCAAAGCAGAGAAATATGTACACTACATTGAACATTACTCATGTCATGTCATATCACCGTAACCGTAACTGACGCACTGCCAATTTAAATTCAGACGAACAAAATCATTGAACACGTTAACGCACGTGAGTCAAAATAATAAGTATGCACCTGTTCGCCATGTGAGTTAATCAGTTAAATCGTATTAAGTTAACTTTTCTATGTATTTCTGAGAGAAAAACCGCTACATCAAAGGAATATTTCATAATCCTTTGATTTATTCCAACGAAAGAATGCCTGGCCTAGTATTCGGTGTATTTGTTGACATTAGTTTCCGATGCAATAGAATCCGTATATGTAATATAAGGACAGCATGAAGCTTTGGATTTCTTTTCAGGAAAAATGGTAATGGTAAAGAAACCCATACTGTATTCCTTAGGACATGCGTCCATACATGCATAGTCATGCACTGCACTGCGCTTTACAGATTCTTTTTGCAAGAGAACGAATGTAGTTTTCCATACATTGCATAAAAAGAATAGTTTAGCTAGCAATAATCTGCACAATCTGCAGCATCATATCCTCAATCCTTTTCTCAAACCAGGCATCAATTTTAATGTACTGTTGTGTAGAATAATTAGAATTAATATAAGTCTCACACTTACTTTCCGGAGAAGTATATCCCTCGGATGTAGATGCAATCGAGTTGTTCCGCCTTTCTTCAGGGCGATCTTTTATTATAATCGAATTAATATCGTTTGTTGAGTAATTGGTGGTTGAGTTAAGTTGAATACTTCTTCGCCAGAGTAATCCTAAGAGTATTAGTGTAAAAGAAGCTTAATTTGTAAGCTTTATTCCAAAACAGTCAGACATTAGGTCTTATTGAATCAATACTTTCAGAACAAAACGGATTTCAATCCACTTTGTGCTTATATTGTCCATCAAAAAGATAAACATAATTAATTTCAAGCAAGTAAATTGCTACCGACGATAAGTATAGAAAGAAATCGAGAGAAGTAGAAAATTAGGATTGAAAACGACAGAGAGTAAGAAATGGCGAAAATGTGTAGCCGAAAAGAGGCGCAACACCAAACACTCACCGTCGAAAGAAACGTGTATGCAAAAGTAAACATGAGAGACTACCAGTGACTACAATAAGATTTGATTTTATTCTTTATTAGCGTGATATTCCAAAGCATTCAAATTCAAACATACATAGAAATGGTGAGTACAAGTAGTAAAAATTGACAAGCACTCATCCTCGGAAGAACTGTAAAGTATTTGGTAGAAATGAAATGAGAAAAGGATTAAGTTAAGAATGTAGAACAAATGGTTAAGAAATAATATAAACCAAGCAGGTGTAGAACAGGACTTTGACAAATGAAAGGAAACGATTATTTGTTAAGAAATGTTATGAAATGATATAAGTGTAGAACTTGAACTTTTTGACAAGACAAAGTGGCATAAAATCAAACCACTCAAAGTACAACGTATTAGAGAAATGAAATAAACACACCATATCGATATCACTCAAGCAATTGTTCTTGAGAATCAAATAATCAAATATTAAACTTAAAATCCATTGCATTACCTTTTATACGGTCAGTCATAGTTTGCGTGTTCAATGTTCACCACAAGTGCTCAGATATATCAGAATCTAGCTGACAATGAGTGTTAGTTGATCTTCTTTGGCGAATCAATTAAATACTCCAATTAACACATTCCACTGATTTATTTTATTAAGAACGTGATATGCAAAGCATTATTTTTATATTAGACCTTATTTGACCATTATTTCACAACACAACACAATACACTTGTTATGATTTGTAACACCACTGTAGTTTCACTTCCACCAGTTCCACCTCAGAAATAATTATACAGGCGAATAAACCCAAGCATCCGGGCACATTGCATTCTTCTTGCTAAATGTTCCATATAATGTGTATTTACGGCATTATGATTAGTAATCAATTTCCTGTGCAAATTAATATTTGTGAACACATGCAAGCTGAACTTATATCACAGGTATTCAATTTATCACTTATCACAGGCACGAGTAATGGTATGAGATTAGTCACTTCATATGCCCTACCATTAGCATCATGTAGAATTATGATATTGAGATGATTATCCTCGGGTCAATAGATTTCAGAGTCCTGGTTTAGTTTTAATGGTTGATTCTATTGACGGATTTTTGTTGAGATGAAAGATCAAATACCCTCACTCCACGTGCATATTTTATTCTGCAATTATTTCAAATGTTTTCACTATTTTAGATAATTTTTCAACCAATTTTTTTATACTATCTTACAATGCTTCGATTAATGTGTGTGGGCGCATATAAATATCGCTTTAATTATTTGACAAAAAAGTAAGTCACGACCGGAGAAATGAAGTAATAAAAATTCCAACTCAGGACGACATCAAAATCAAGGGGCAGAAGGGTACTTGAACGACTTGAAGTTTTGATCCGAAGGGTTACCATAAAAAATAAAAGGATTTATTTCACAGTGCTCCTGAAAACGATACTGGGATAAACTTCCAAGGGTCTAAATAATTTTGGATGTCGATTTGGTCGTACACATAAACAAGTTCATGACAGTAGGTAAAATTAGACTATATGTAATTGTAATTATACAATCTGTACTGGGCTGTTTTAGAACTTTATTATTTTTCAGGAAACGGCATGCCTAAATTGTTAAACTTATCATTTGACCTGGGAATCCATTTGTGGGATGTAGTTTCACTTTTGTTTGGAATAAAAACTCTAGTTCAACCAGAACTTACCTGACCCTAACATATTTAATCTGTGCACACCACGTTCACTTGAATTGATTTGTTCCACCTTATAACTTTCTCTTATGAACGATGAACGATTGAAGTAGCAATAATTGCGTACTTTTTGTTTCTGTAGGCCAAAGTATGCAAAACGTGCTAAATAATCTTGATTCTAGCAATTGCAACATTTAACGAACTCCAAGGAACTAATACAACTTTATGAATGCACGTTCATATTACATATGTAGTTAGCTACCTGGTCCACCTGTAAGTCCATACTACGTTTGATTAGAGTCGATGAAGTAATAACAAATCTCCTCAGTACAAATCAAATCAACTAACTCACCTTGAATTCAATTTTCTCAACGGATGACACTCATTTATTATGTATATTTTTTATTACAACGTAATAATGATTGTTTCCTTCAACCCTTTTCCTAACTTACATTTCCGAAGCTTATACAATGCTAATTCAGTGGACACACTTAACTTTACACTCAATTTTGAAAAATAGCAATTCAGACATACTGACATGTCTATTCATCGTGAACCATTGTTACGGCAGTTACAATAAAATTTTGAGACAGCTCAAGGACTACAATGAGCGTTACAATGTGACTTTTCACTAAAGGATCCCAGTACTTAATGTTTTAGGCCATTAGAATTACAAGTACAATGTAGCACTACAATAAAATTAAACTGAGAAAGGAACTACTGCGCAAAAGTACTTATTAATTCTTCAAAAACTGTGATCTCATAGAAAGGTGGACAGTGTCTTTTTTACTTGTTTAACTTTCCAGATTATTTACTTGCAGTCCAAATGAATTAATAGGTTGATGCATACGCACGGGGTAATTAAATGAAGTGAAACAATATGTCAATTTTTGTGTGTGTAAATATCGGTTCATTATAATTGTTTATTAAGTGCTACATGAGACGATAATGAATAATACAGCATGGGATGCCGGCACACACAAGCCTAGTTTCGTTAGTTGATAATTGCTTCAATTAACCTCAATAAATATGGATGAGAATCCCCACGTGCTCTATCCATTACATTGTTTCTAAATTCCTACATAATGCCGCTAATAAACCACTCAAAATTGTAATAAAGTAATAAAGGTGATAAGTTCGCTTTGCCAATTTTCAATTCAATCACGGAAACGGCACATGATATTCCCTTACTGTTTGAATAAGATATGTCTGCATTTCAATTCATATTAGTTACGCACGTACACTGCGTGTGGAATGCAGTGATTGTAAATTGTAATTGAAAGAAGTTTTATGAAGCTGCGATTTATTATGAATGTGATTTGATTCATAAAAATATTTCGCTCTTCAGGTAAGGCTTTACACAAAGGGGAACATTTGGCAGAGCAAGTAGCAGGCCCTAGAACGCGACCGCAGTTAGACAACTGAAGCAAAGGCTCGAAAATTTCTAATCGGTCTTATATAATTATCCACTCTCTTTATTTGAGAGCATAATATTTCCATACTCTGTTTGAAATTGTTACCTGTTTTTGTAGGCGAAACAATCGCGTTGAAATCTGAGCTCCGAGTTGAATCCGAACAGATTTAATGTAAGGATTAACCGTTGAAATTCTGAAAGAACTACCATCCCCTACTACAGTGCAGCAACTATTGAGGACTGGCTGCGTGTACATTTAAAACAAAATAAATATTAAATATGCCTCATGCACTATTTTAAACATTCATTTGAGCTGTACAAGGTAGATTTGATTTGCAAAAATGCATAGCCTTGTCACATTAATCGTGAAAACGTTTCAGCCGTTTGTATAACATCATAATATTGTATTTATGTGCTTATGTGAGTCAATAAACGCTCTATTGTATGATCTGATCCACTATATGTTCTGCGGAAGGACAATGGAGAACGTAACAATACAGGGCGACACATAACTTGGTTCCCTTCAGCATGAATATCACTTAACTAAAAAATAATTTTGTTGTAATTGAATTTAAAAATTTCTCAAAAGTCGGTGCGCGTTGAAGCCAAAATAAATTAATGGAACTCTACTATATACAAAATGAAAATGAAACAGGATAATCAAAATATGTAGACAATAACGGCATGGTTTAGTTGTCCAACAATAAGCATTTCTCATGAGCCGCACTGTAAAATCAGATTTTGGAATTTCATGTGATTAACCTCAACCTCAGGTGTCAACTACAGCCACATGGATTCAAACTGATCGAATATGTAGATCGAATCATAAACATGTAGAAACCAGACGTCTCCCTTTACCACTTTGTGTTATGGCTTTGGAAGATAAGAATGTCATAGAATAATGATTATTTGTTGGAATTGTAACTGTAACTATTTGTTCTGTACAGTGATGATAACCAAAGAATTCGGAAGGGTTATAAATAATATTTATATTAGCATAGTTATATATGAACGATGCAACGAGTCAATGCATTTTTTTTGCTACTCGTGTTTTCTCAGATTTTTGGGAAACCTATTTACCCGATCCGTGTCAACTCTCCAGGTGTAACTTAGTTTCTTGTATTCCGGTATTGATCAGGACAGAATAAAATTGGGGAGACGAAAAAGAAGTGGGACAAAACAAAGCATAATTTGATTAACCTCGTTCGACAGCTCTCTGGAAATTCTGAAGCCGCTGAAATGGTTACAAAATCCAAAACAATTAACCAAATTCACAAAATTACTACCTTCTAAGCTCATACATACGGAACGAACAAATTGTCAATAATTTGAACTTCTAAAATTTGGAACATCAGCCGAATCTTCTCAAGTCCATTTAACTGGGTTACACATTCAATTGTTGTGCACAAATGAATGAGTGGATTGGAAGAGAAAACTGGTACTATTGAACTGAACATGGACGCATTCGCTCACCCGAATAAACAGAGACAGCAATTTAGTATGATTTGACTGTGAACGAATTTGATTTCTCTAATAATGCATGATGATTCACTTTGCGGGATTCATTGTGAGATCAACAATTTATATGATTCCTCCAGTCTTCTCCCAAGATTGAGTTCAGTGAACTCTCATTGATGGATGCCATATGATGCCTCTACAGAGAAGTCCCAGCAAACTGGATTAACGCCTCCACTGGAGGATCGTGACTTCTCAACTAATTAGTTATTCTTCAAGAAATCGTTGAATGAGTCTGTCGAATTCGAATTGGATCGAGTTCGTGTAGATCTTTGTTCCGTATTCGGAGAAATTCGGACTTTATCAGCTCTCTAATTGACTTCGTTGAATGTCTAATATTCATATCTGCAATGCAAAGCTCTCGACCGCTTTAAAAATTACTATTAAAGTGATTTCGTCTTCTTTAGGTTTCTCCTTTTGGCCAATTACTGAGTGTAAATACGGATTTTGTAACAAACTACGACAGATCCTGCAGTACAACAATCGGATATTCGGATATCTACACAGATATCCTGAATGTATATAGGACGTATTAAAACGACGAATTTTAATTAGGAATTAATTGCATTTATTTGATGTTATTTCAACCTCACATAACTGTAATAACTCGATCAATTTAATAAATTACATAGAAAACAATGAATGTGTTTAAAAATTCCATTTAGTCAATAAATTCTAGAAAACCCCGAGATATAGATCTCAATTGTAGAGCTTACCAATATTCTATATTTTCAAGAAGTATTTTCCGAAAATCGGGTTTAGTGACTGGCTCCATTGTTTTCACCACACGGATAAAATACCCAGTTTATGTCATGGCTGTAAATGAAATTACATTTTCGCATGAGATTTAGTGAGGGCGTATTAAGTGGTTCGACGTGAACTATAGAGATTAGACCATTCCTGTAATTTTCTCCCACGATTGCTTTCAATGTGAGTTCAGCAAATCCACGTCGACGAAATGCCTCTTTCGTGTTAACTGCATTAATGGAACCAACGGGGGTCGTGACTGCCCAACTAATTAGTTCATTGTCTAGGAAAACACCGGATGATGCTATCGTAGCAATCGAGTCCACAAACATTCGGTGTGATCCTTCGCTAGAATCCTTCCAAGCGTTGTCAACTATATCAGCGTGTGATTGATCCAATGTCCGAACACAAATGCCTGTTTCGGCCCTGAAAATTTTGGATTTTCGCAATTAAAATGCGAATTGGTCTAATTTTAATTTATCATTGAATCATTCGAATTCATTATCATTACCGATAGCTTGAAATATCCGGAGGTGGAGTTTCAAACGGATCAAAATATAACAAATTGAAAGTGTCGATTTGAATAGATTTATTCGTCTTGTTTTTTCTTTGGCACAATTCTGAAAGGAGCGGAGTGAAACGAGGTTCAATATCCCCGAAAGTGTGTGGGTGTGACCAGTCAATAAATTCTTCGAGTGCAGTGTACATTTCAGAGTTAGTGATGTCAGGTATTGACAGTAGCACGACCTTTGATCTAAAATACTAGAATCGACATAAAATCAATTTTTGTAGTTGTATGAAATTCTGAATACCTGAAGAAAATTGGTTAAGAAAATTGTCAATAACCTCAATTGACTGTAGTATCAGAATTAGATCATTTTCATAACCAGGAGCCGAGTTGTGGGGAGATGAATTACACCCAAGGACATGAACCTCACTTTTAACTTTGGATGAATTTTTTTTATTTTGAAGTAATTGAACCACATTATAAACCTGGAATGAATTAGTTCGTAAAATTACTGTTCATTTCCCCCAATTGTACAAGTTATCGGAAAAATTGTTTCTAATGATTATGGTTCATAATGCGGGCGTCAATTAAATATTCCAAAGAAAACATTTGAAAAATTCTTACCAATCCTGATTTCGGAAGTCGTTTCTTTAAAACTATCAATAATGACTCAAGATCTTCCAACGGAAGCTTCCTGAATTGGGATTGAGACATATTGTCAGATTCTGAAAATTTAAATTAGAAAAGACTAGGCATAGAGCCAGCCTTATAGAATTTTACAGTTTGTATATTTAGGTCTACGCTAGACTCTCCAGTTGTGTTAATCAACGTTAATTAAACCAATCCAGAGGAATGAATGCACTTTAGCAGCACTCATGTATTTGAGTATTTGATAACAACACTACCGTTTTCATTTTATACGTTTTAATGATTAGTCTGACTGAAAAGTTTGGTTGACACTTTGACAGCTGAATAAATCTCGTTTTATTTTTTCATACACTTTTGTAAACGAATTTAAGTCGCAATTCGTATTTCATCTCAGTTACATTTAGTCTCTAGTTATTTCAAACATTGGATGCGAAATTAGATATGAATCTGCCATGACCTGAAGTTTGAACTCCTCCAGACAATATGACATTTTGATGGCAATGCACTAATAAGCTAAATACATGTAATGTAGAGTAGATGTACTCGCTACGCAGAGCACGTCCAGACTGACTGGGTTAAGCTAGACAGATAACCCTAATTTTTTTTGCTCGCATAATGTCTTTACAGTTTTCTCAAATTATGAACAAAATAATAATCCGCGAATAAACTCAGAAATGCCGACCTATCGAATTAAGTTCTGTCCGACTTCATACAGCGCTTGACTCAGGAATCAAGGTTTTGTTAATCTGAAAATGTTATCTTACATTTTGCCAAAATCCAAAATCTACTGAGGTACCCGCGTGGCGTCGTGTAGCGATAGCAGTGACCTTTTCGAGGTAAGATATAACCCATTCAATTTAAAAGAAACGAAAGAAATTTGGAGCACTACAAAGGAAGAACAGAAGTTCGTCATTTATACATATACTTTTTTTAAGTAACTTCAATAATATATCACTTTATTCTTTTTCAACACCGAACAATAAGATACTGATTAATTCGTGATGGATGCACTCGGATTCACAAGTAATAATCTCATTCCCCTGTCTGTCAGCCACCGATCATTTAATTTAGAGATCTTTTGGAGTAATTGTCGTCTATTTCTTATTAATTATTTCGTACAAACCCGTTTACTCATCGGCTAAAGTTTCTAATTAACTGTTTTTTTTTAAATGTAGCTAGCTGTCGACGGTTGCTCACGATTACAAAACACATTGTTGCTCACATAATGTGACACTTTAAAAATACCTTGGACTTCATAATTGTACTTGTAAATAATATGAGAATATGAAACTGTACGTGATTATCTCTAAACCTTACATAATAAATTAAACAGTTCATAATATCCAATTTGGTTAGTTTAGATCAGTAGGATTCGTTAACCTCATGCTCCTTGTCGTTGCTGCTGTTGGGGAGTTCAGCAATCGTTTCTCATTCGGTCGGTGCATTTACACATGAAATGTGTTTTACGAGATAACCTATTAGTTACACACCGAATTCTACACTGAAATTGCAAACAGTAAGCAAATATCTTAAACTTAAACTTCGTTTTGACACCACCAGCATGTGGTAACTATTTGGCAAGTTCATCTATAAGGACCGATGCTGCAGATTCGATGTTCCAATTGTTGGATGATAAAACAATTTCACAGTGTGGCTTAGTTCCTAACCCCAATCTGCAAAGTAAAATTGAAATTTAAGTTGTAGTATTGCACTAATACACACTTTCTTCGTTTGAGATTTAATTTAATGGAAAAAAAAACTTACTTGTACAACTCTTCAACTTTGAGTAATCGTTCCGTTCCGACGAGATTGCCACTTGTTTTCCTTAGTCCAAATAAAATCTCTTCACTAGTTGCACTTGGCACGAGTTGTGATAATAGTCTTAACGCCTCATTAAAACCCCTCTCAGTAGACTCAACGGGAAGTGAAGTCGGGCCAGAAGAATAATTCCTGGGAGCACCCGGGCCATACTGTTTCCATTGTTGATGTGGAGGTGGGGGTTCTCTGTAAGCTGGAGCAACTCTCATATTTTGAGGTTCAAGGTTCTTTAATTTCTGTGTGGTTAACATATTTCTACAAACGGTTGGAGGGGGTGGGAGTTGAAATGGACTGCCGCTCAGTCTCAACTGTGAATTATTCTTCATTACTAAACCTTCACCGGGTAATGACGATGACGACTCATTTGGCACAAGACTGTTCCAAACTTCATCCCCACTATTGAGACCTTCATTATTCATTACTTTTCCAACAAAATTAGTCTCAAATTGATTGTAAACTTTTGATTGATTTGCTCCAGCGATTGCATTTGGTAAATGAGAAGTTGAATTACTTTTGCCTATACTCAAAGTACCCAAGGTATCACTCAACCATTCAAAAGCTTCATCCCTCCTCTTTATTAACTCAATGGGTGGCTTTGGAACAACTTCAGAAAGTTTCTTGGGCTCAATCACAGCTTCAATCGGGAGATTTACACACGATTTACTTCTTGCATTATTTCGATCGTCCGCATTGATATTATGGTGATTCTGTGAAATTTCATTGCCTGGGAATGACGAAGCCTCGCACTCATTGTGAGGATCTGGAGATTGAGAGGAGTTGGGTACAAGTGAGTAATAACGACTTCTTTGCGGGGACGTCAAAATACCGGATGTGTCAAATGGGTCAGGAGATCCTGGACCATTACTTGCATTGACTGAGCCAGAGCCAGAATATTGTGACCATTCAGATGAGTCTGCGATTGATGGCGGTGTGGAGTAAATAGATGTATTTGTTCTGTTTGGAGAGGGTGAAGAGATGGAATTTCTAATCACATTTTGCAAGGTTGTATTTGGAACTTTTGGGGGTGGGGGAAGATTTGTGTAAAAGAGTGGTGCAGGGTCCGGCGACTGGAATTCAGGCGGTGATGTGAAATTCTCAGACGAGTTAACTTCATTGGAATAAAGTGCACCTCCCACTGAAAATCGGAACCCAGCTGAATCTATATTATGAATAGAATTAATTTAGCACAATATAGCAAATTAGCAAACTTCTTGAATATATTAGTGAAATATTATTGACATACCTCTCCTATTAAAGTTTGGTTGCGGTGGTGTATTGGCAAGCAAATCACCAGAACTTGGAACGTTACGATAAAAGTTAAGAGATTGAGGAGTGGCGCTGGAATTTTTCCCATTTTTGCCTTCACTCAGATCCACTAGGATACCTTCAGAGGAGAGTGCCGGAGGGGGAGGTCGAATTGGAAGTCCATTCCTAATAATAGGTGCTCCATCTGTATCTGCACCCTTCTCGTTGTTTAATTTCGAATAACTGAACTGTTGTTGAATTTGTTGAGTTTTCTGCAGTGACCTCGGGAGAGAGCTTCCAAGAGCTGTAAAGATTGAGCGACAATTTATTTAGTAACGTCTCGGATTTCAGGTGGGAGGGTGGCTTTAGAAGTAGAAAAAAGTGCATTTTTAAGTCAAAACAACTTTAAATATTAAGACATTGGGAGCAAGCCCGACTTGAAAAGCAGGAGTTTTAGTTTAGGACCGACGAAAATATATTATTGCCAGGGAAGACTAAAATAAACATACTTTTAGAACGATCAGCCAATTTAGTTGAATGATTATCTTCTTCAATAATCCCAAGGACATCCGGTGGTTCCATTGGATTTTTAAGGTAAACTTCATCAATAAAGCTTGGGCTTCCCCAACTGTTGTCACTAATACTGCCATGCCCAGTGTGAATAAAAGAATTCCTGAGAGGTTTGCTAATATCATCCGTCATTCTTCTTCGAAGAGGACTCGTGTTACACCGAGGAAATAGTCCCACATCGTAAGTTCTCAGATTTTGTCCTTTCCAATAATAATGATCTGGTCGGCCATCAATTACTGCTATTTTATCACCTTCTTCTAAATTCAATTTATCGGGTTCACTTTCCTCTTGGAATGGTTGAGTGGCTTGCATTACTTCTGGGAATTTGTTAGATAGTTCTGCCCTTAAAGCTGAAAATGTCGGTCTATTCGTTGGTTCCCTTTCCCAGCACTAGATACGAGATAAAATAATTGTTCATCAGATTACATCAGATTCCTTGCACATATGTGTCTATATAAAAATGCTAAACAAATCATCACACTCACCTGTATCATGACAAAATAAACCTCAGTCGGACAAGCATTAGGATGATGAAGTCGTTCAGACTCTTTATCAATCTTTTGTAAGATCTGTGCACCGTTCAGGCCTATCCAATGAACACACAGTTAAAACTAAACCACATAGAACCAAAAAATAATCTCCGGGATCAGACCGGGACAAAAAAACTCATTCAGATTTCTCTAGTATCTTTAGCTATCTGCGATGCTTGCCTCTGAAATATAAAATTCTCCAAAATCTTTCATTTGGAAAACTTTTTTTTACGAGAACGGGAATCCAATATGCGCGAAAAACCCGGTGAAATGAGAATAAATGTTTGGCTACCTATTCAATATTATTCTGAAAATAATGAATAATAATGTGCATACTGCATACCTATCCATGGTTCTTCACCGAATGTAAACATTTCCCATAAAGTTACGCCAAACATCCAGGTATCTGAAAACGATGAAATAATATAGTTCGCTTATTCAAATTTCATGATTATAACAATAGGATACACCATTCGCATAAAGTTATTACGTTTGCTTCTGCAAGCGCCAAAACTAATAAGCTGGTATTAGCACACGTATGTGTGCAGTATGACCTTAACCAAAAATAACTCGTAATATATACAACGGTAAACTAATTAAGTCTACTTCAGAAAGCATGTGGAATTTACCAGAGGCATGTGAGAATTGTCTAGACTTCAGACTTTCGGGTGCACACCTAAAAGTGATTTAAATTATATTGATTGTGGGCTGTTATGTATGCAATAATTGAATAAAATATACTAATATATAATATATACCAGGGGAAAGGAACTTTTTGGCGTTCTGTCATAACGTAACAGTCATGTTCTTGTGGTAAGGCTCTCATTAGCCCAAAATCTCCAATTTTGACTTCGTTCTGAGAGGCCAAGAGTACATTTCGGCAGGCTAAGTCACGGTGTATACAACGTTGTGATTCCAAGTAAGCCATGCCGGATGTAACTTGAAGGGCCCATTTCCAGATGTCTGTTGAAATACATTAAAAATATTGTTTAATAAATTCCGGGTTGAAAATAATAATTATTCTTCACATCAAACATTTGCTTAGATGAATAATGCATAAGCTTGTAAAATTTACTACACGTCCAGAATTTTGTGAACTTGTAATATTCCACGTGGAAAATGAATACAAAGTAAAGACACGCTTTTGGGATTGAGGAACAAATCAACGTAGCCTAACCAGAAGTGTCAGAATAAAATCTAAACTAAATTAGTTCTATCTTTTCGCATGCTAAAAATCAATCAACCAGTTCTTTACTAAATTCTACAAAGAGAAATTGAGAAAAATATTTTCGTAATCCAAAATTACAAAAGAATGGACTTCTTCGGCCCACAGATAGTATTCATTAAAACATGCGAGTGTCAAAAAAGCTGTTATGCTAAAAACGCTACTCTCGCTGTGTCATTGTTAAAGCCAGCCGGTGCGGTGTGCAGACGAGACAACGAACAAATTCGATAAAGGCCACACGAGTATAGTAGTAACATATTCAATTTTTCCTTTTGACATAAAATCATAATAATATTTGAACATGATAAACTAATCCCCGGAATTTTGAATGCATACAAAAGGTGATACGGTAGTAATTTCATAACCTTGGAATAAAATAAAATAACCCAAATTAGCATGTGTTCCATAAATTCCAATGGAGCATATCTGGGGTGAAAAAAGAGAAGCAAAGCATATATATTTATCATAAAGAACTTTGGTCAGACAATTGTTCTGTCCACTCTGGCAAGGTTATTGTATTTGTTTGCCACGTCAAATGCAAATATCAACTCGTTACTCGCTCCTGCCTAACTATTAGCTCCTGAATAATCTACTTTGCTGTTCATCCGTCCAAAATGCAATTAATACGTGTACGTAAGAAGAAAGATGGATTTCGTGACATTGAGAGATAATTAGCATCCTCCACTAGCCAGCACTTCCTTTCTTTGCTTTGCATAGTGCAAAGTCTAAACTGGTTAAACTAAACTCCTGTGCGTTGACCGGAATTCCTCTTAACAAATTGAATTGACTACAGGCACGAACAATCATCTCAGCTTTGGTCAATACGACACGGGTTACACTTTCTACATACTACTTGTCCAGTATATCAATTAGGTCAGGGCTTGCAATTTACAAATTGAAAACTTAGCTCCAACCACTACTCACTCATGTCAGTAAAGTAATTATGGCATTGCAGTGATTTGAATAACACCTCCTTGCCCAGTACAATTACAATGACAAATCAATTGAACAAGTCAAAGTAATTCTCGTCTAAAACTTGTGCACTTGTTTGAAAAATAACAACGTAAAGATGTTACGTATAAAATAAAAACAAACCTAGAATGGATGTATGACCGCACTGTTTCCTGAGATAATCCAGGAGGCTTCCTAACTCAGCCAGTTCGGTGACCATCATGAGTGGGGACGAGAGAACAACTCCATGCAATCTGTAATATCAAAGTTAAATAATAATTACATCCATTTCACCCAACATTCCGCATTTTGCAAGAAAGGTTTCATCGGAACATAAAAAAACAGACTTGTACAAGGCGGCATTGAGGGTCAGAAATAGGAGAGCTACCTTGCATTTTAGCATAATCATTAATAATTTATGTAAAATTCTCGTATTTATTGACGGAAATGACAAATGTATGATTCTTAACGGAAGAACAATTTATCACAGAAATTTCCCACGCGTCATTGCATTTTGATTTTGCATTCGGTTTTCCCATGCAAAACTAACGTACGTCTTTGGATCACATTTCTTGCTTTAGGGTTGCCATTTCGTTTCTTTGCTCGCTGAGAGCTAGTGCTGGGTTAACCACTAAAATAATCATCAATGCACGGTTTATGAAAAATTGCTTTTGAGAGTAGAAAGAAATACCGTAAATACAGAATAGAAGCGGGATACGTAATCCGTATTGAAGCCGTATACATATTATGCCGAGTCCTCCACCGACTATAACCACTACTGGAGAAAGCGGTGAAAGTCTGTGTCACTTGACCTTAACGAAATTAATAGAAGCCCGGACTTATATTGGGTACAGTACGGTAGTATCTCTTCACCATTGTTTTTAAAAACGCCCAGAATATTACAGTTAGACAGGTTATGCTTACGCAAGTGAATGGAAATATTTGGTCAAAGTTTATGTATTTTGTGAGAATTGAATTAGCTACAGATACAGTACCCAACCAGTGCGCCACAGTCGTCTACCAGTTAATTAATGTTATGTTATTGTAATTTTCATCCATGTATTAATTTATCTGCTACGTAATAGCTTGTCCATTACTCTCAGAAGTAAAAAAAAACTTTCTTACAAAATAGGCCCACACCCCACACGATATAGTTAATAGTTGTACAATTTCATTATTGCAATTTAAAACTGAAAAAACATGATATTTAATGATTTACCAATATAGTCTGGACGATTTTATATTCGTGTTTTTTGTATTCAGTACAATGCATACAAGGATAATGTTTCCTAATTTCACATATTGCATATTGCATTGCTTTGCGAATTCTATACCGGAAGGGCGGAAAGCGGAATCTCAGTTAAACGAGCATAACTGGTTCATTTTCACGAGTTCGGACAAATACATACATGTTCGACACGAACAGACGTGTGTTAGGACATTCAAAATAAATACGTTTATCGAGAAACTGTAATGATTGTACAATTACATTACAGTTAAAATTGTATGTAGCACGGAAACATTAATATAGTTAACATTCCCCGGATTATTATAGTAGTTTATAGTTGAAAGATCGTTGTTGTATGTTCCCATAATGTAATAACCCTTAATAGTCAGTCGTACATCGTATGGAGAGCCAGACCCTTACGACTTCGCTCTATGAAGGATTCGATCCCAGGGGCTGACAATGTCATTGGCAAAGGGATGCTTATATTAGATTTTACTTCGCTGGAGTTTCTTTTCGCATCCTGGGCTAATAACAATATAACCCACTCTCCAGGAAATAATACGGATGCTAGTATGTTCTACGGCCAATGCCACTTAATGAGTTCATTATTAATATAGTTGTTAAGAATTGAAAGATGGTTTGATTTGTGAGACAATTACACGTAATAAACCTCAATAAAAACTGGTTCGCTCAAGAGGCAGGTGGGAAAAAGAAATAAAACAGTCCGTAAGTGGAAAGGAAGAAAACAACGAATTCTACGTTTCTACACAAAAATACATTACTGTGAAAACCAAGGTTGTTTACCGAACAAGATTAGGATGACTTAGATGATGCATGGACTGGACTTCCTTCACGAATTCTTGAATGACACCTGGTACATTGAGTGCATCTTGTTTGAGTACTTTCACGGCAACCGAGAGAGTTCGACCCACATGAGTTTTCCATTCTCCTTTCAAAACCACACCAAAGGAACCATCTCCGATCTTACGGCCCAAAACCAGATCCTAGACAAACAATAAGAAAAGAATAGAATTCTCAGAACGGTGCACACGCCATATGCCAGTTTCTTAATGCATATTTGTTTTTATAGCTCAAGGTGGTGTTCTTAAACGTCAGGACTTTAGAGATTTTCTGTGCAGGCAGGTGCGTCTGTCAACGGTTCATTTCAACTTTCTGGACCGCAAATGTTTTAACTCTCCTGGGTTTTGGTATTACAAAATTTAAGTTTTCCATGGTGCAAAAAGTTAGACCTCCAATTGAATTAGTCCCACAAATCTGAATTAACTACGCTTCATCGGAATATAATGTATCTCTGGCCTGTCGTACATTTACTGAAGTTATTTTGCGATACAAAAAAATATTGAGAAATAGGGTAGGAGAGTCAGACGGTGGGTGAGAGACGTAGAATTGTAGATTCAAAAATTAAGAGTTACGGAGTCAAAATGTGCTACCTTCTCTTGAATTAGGCATGTCAAATTGGATGCTCCGATCTCGTTTGCATCGATTCCAGATTTCTTTCCATTCGCCCCATGATTTAATGACTTTGAAGATTTCAACTGACTGCCAGACACTGCTGGAAGTAGTTTGTTGACAATATTCTTTTGTCTGATTTTGGATCGCCTCTTTTTGACAGCCTCCAACAAACGACGCGCTCCTGGTTTCCCCATCCCAATTTTTTCCAAGTCATCTGCTGTAACATACTCGAAATGGGTGATCCGAGTAATCTGAAGCAAATATAAATAACAGGAAATCTTAGAATTTAGAAAACGCTTAACGCTTGCTACCCAATTAATTTTTCTAATTTGACAATATTGAACAGTCTAGGACTCCAAATTGCAGACAAATCTCCACACGACACAACAGTCACTGATATTTTCAAAAAGTTGTGACATTTTCATTGTGTCATTGTGTCGAGATACAAGCCGGCGTTACTTTTGCTTATTTTATGTTTTACTATACCAATGAAAGATAAAAACAAACCTGGAGTTCATCTCGAATACGAACGAAAAATTGTTCCAATTGTTCATCTCGTAGAATTTGAAGAACGAGTTGAGACGCATCATCATCAGACATTTTATCCAATAATAAAGTATCACTTCACTTCACTTGAGGATTCTTTGTGTATCACATTTTCACACAAAATAACATACATATTCAGATATCACTTCACGATTATTCTACTTTTTTAATTTTCGAAGAAATTCGAAGGAACCGTCAACCGTTTAAAGTTTGTACGAATTTTAAATGTATCCTCTTTTGAATTCGTTGACACTTAAATAAAATGAAATCTGAAACCGTTCATCAAATTTTTGTTGCATCCATTTCGTGTAGTTCTTCGTCAGTTACTGTCCGGGGAGAGTTGAATGATTGATTTGTCCATGTCTGTAAAATAATTAAAAATGTAATAATTAGTTTTGAACCAAACATTGTGGTTTGAGAGAACAAAGTATGAACACCATTACACCATTTCCTCATTTTCTGAAGGTGGAGTTAGAAACTACCATGACCATAATCTTATAGTTTTACCTTATTGGGCGAACGTATGCTCTGGGATTCTGGGAATGCAACCGGATTCATGTGTAACTGAACTGAATTGGAATTCCTACCATGCTATAGTACGATGCCGGTTTGGCGACACGCATTTTACCAGTCGCAGTCGTGTACTTGGAAAAATATTACTAGCATTTATGCATAAGAGTAGGAAAGGTCATCGGTCAATCACATGTTTGTCGTCATAAGAAATGATCTAATAAGAGAACTCAAATCAAATCACTTAAGACGAACCTAATTGATTGCTCTTCGAAGTCCGATTGTAGTGACGCAAGTAAAGTAGCTAACATGCACGAACGAATATGACTGACAATTTTGTATTATAATTTACAGGAAAAATTACTGGAAACGTATTTTTAAACTCAAAATTGTAAGTTAGTAAACAGTAAACATCATATTATGATTATCACGCACACTGCACATGTTTAATTTTCGATATATTCTTTGGAAATGTAGAATTGTTACCATATTCTTGTTAACCATTTTATAGTTCGTGAAAAAATTTCCTTCCAATATAAAGTTTTTAATGATACTTTCTACAACTGTTATGTTCGATTGATTTGATAGATATGCACTCGATTCCAATCACATTTAATCAGTCATTCTAGTTCTGAAAGAAGGTCAACACAAAAATAATATGTTGTTTGTTCTGCTGACATTATGTATAATGTATGGGCCGTGGCGTCGTGGAAAATTGAATGTACAACAACTTAGACAATTGAAGAAATTGCTTTGTGAAATGTGAAACATTGTCATTTCATTTTGACCCGTTTCGAATTCTTTGAAATACAATATATTTTCTACTTTCTTATTCTTACATAGTGGTTCAATTTATTTTGTATGTACTTCACTATCAATTATGCCTATGGTTATTGGTTATTTAACTCGCTGTAGCATATATATTTCCGGCATTCATAATTCGCTAGGATTTGATCTCTCGACCCTGCATGGGAGGTTTTTCTCATAATTCAATCAATCCTCGACTAAAGTCATTCCACTCTTGCGGGAGTAAATTGACAATTAAACCGTTATAAAGGTAAAAAATCCACTACACTATTGCGGTCTGGATAATGAACGGTCACGGTGTACAGATAATATTCATATTTTCATATTATGCATAGCGATTAACCTACCCGCGGCGATCTTATATTATTAAACCAGAGAAATACACAGACTACAGACGAAGAATTATTTAATTCACAAAATTCATCCCCGTTAAATCTGACTGCACAAAATAAATACAAACTATACAATCAATTAAATTCTGGTACTGGTGACTGTGGTGACGTGATGAAGTTATTCCCGGACAAACACACGTATAACTTTATCTGTCATTGTACGATTGTACCTGAACCTGTCTCGGTCTACGCAAAACATACATATAAAATCCAATGCAAATGAGATGCAATGCAATGCAAGACGCCTAAATTAATGACTCACACAAATCTTATTCACGGTTGACCACTAAGAAAAACCAGAGGGATGACTTACGGTCACTCACAGTCACGGTGACGATTTGACGACTTTATGTTCAGCGGCACAGCAAAGCAGTAGAGGAAAAATAATAATTTGGCGAAATTCTAAGTTAAGTTTGTGGAATTCCTCGAATTTGGCAAAACTTTTTCGTGCAAAGGCGAATTGCAGAAATGTCAAGCACAATTGCAAAATGCAATGTATGAACTTCACAATTCACGTTGATATTGATATTGACAATTGAATTTAGAAAATGTTCACAAATGGACTAATGGTCGATTGCATTAATTAACGATTAGAAATGAGATACACTGAAACAAAACAAATCGACATGCGTTGATGCGTTCAAAAGTGCAAATAGTAAGTGATGTGTGTTCAGCACAAGCACAACTTTAAAGAATCATATTCACAGTATTTAAGATGGGAGTTTAACATGTAAAAAAATGAAATTTTGGCTCCGCCACAAAGCATTCCTTTTTTTACAGTACAAAATTGAAACTTACC
>JAQGCB010000086.1:0-33752 GCA_034698835.1 Protaphorura tricampata
GAACAGTAATTTAAGCTGACACATGCCCTCAGAAAAGTGGAACGAAAACAAAATGGGGCCCTTAACTTGACATGAACAAGGAGTGAGAAGAAAAGTTTGGAGAGAGTAAAAAATGCATATATCACTTTCTCTTTTTGTTTTTTGGTTTAAGTGTATATGTTTAATACTTTCATGATCCTGTACTTTTCACTCGAGCGTGCCGTCGAAAGAAAATCATCTAACTTTTGCATTATTCAGTGTACAACTCTCATGAAGACTTTTGTCTTCCATGACAGACAGAGTTTCAGTCAACGGAGTGTATCATGTATCTTGTATTACGGAACAGCATGCAGGGTGTACGAAATGTAACAAATTCAACGACTTGTTAAAATATTCACCATCACTGGTTCAATTGTACTACAGTAGTAGTACAGTACTATGATTCCGTTCCATTTACACTCATTACAAACCGTCGCGTCCGTGTCTTGAAACACCAAATTGAATTAACTTGATCCCTTCTTTTTTGGATCACATTTCATTCTATTCTCTTCTCACCCTCAATCAAAATTCCTCAGAGCATTGAGATGAGCACTTTAAGCTGAGTGGGTATTATGCGAATGTTTTCTAAGATATGACGACGTTTCTTCTGCTGCCAAAAACTCACAAATTACGAGTGGAAGAATTCCGTGTTTCTGACTCGTACTTATAATTTAACGTTTAAATCTACTTTTTGATTAGTCAACATTTAACAATTCCTGAAATGTGCACTGGAGTTACTTTGAATTTCCCTTGTGGGTTGAATTTTTGAAATAATAAGCAAAAATGTAAATTACTCAATTTACTGTGCAAATCTTACAGGGAGATCGTCCGTATCTCAGGCTGATTTAATGAAGGAACTACTAGTAGTAATTTATATGCATTGAATCCTACGTTGCATTGTGTCGTTCGTTTGCTTACGGCTTTTATATTTGCCAGTAAGAATGAATGAGATAATTTAGAGATGAGAAACTGTTCTTAGATAATGTTTAACCAGGAATGCTTAGCTTGCCTAATATATTTAACCCAAAAACTCCAACTCAAAAAATCAACTCGGTTTACCCTGGATTTCATCGAAAATCAGGAGAGAAGGTCTTGGATTGATGAGTCGTGTAATTATATTCAGAAGTTTCCATTAATTGGTGATTTACCCCAGCTGACTATGAGCTGAGTTGCAATGTGTTTGGGCTTTTGTAGTATGCTGTAATAGGAACATTCAATACTTAATGCCCGCGCAAAAGAATTGCGTTTGGTCATCATAATGGTCAGCCATCCGCGTATTTCTGTAGAGAATGGGTTCGCTAGAAAAAACTACAGTGAAGATAAGTCTCGTCCTAACCTGACAACCATACATTTTCTATGTATCAGAGTGTTCGGACAAAGAACTAATATTTTAACATTTCATTATACCTTTTTTGTTTATTTCGTTTTCATGCTCGGAACTGCGACGTATCGCAAATCCTATTTGTAAACTTTTTAATCATAGTACAACGTATCGTCTCAGAACCTGCACAATTTGTTCACTTCACGTTGTAAATCCATGCGACAACAACACATTATGCGAGTATAGAATAATGCAATGTAGAAAATGTCTTTAAAACGTAAGTCAGAGTATGATTGATGAATCCTAAACAAGTTTTCGCTAAATGAGAATTCTATCCTAATTAGTGTGACAGCTGAGGAATCTATGTCTAGCCGAAATCCCTAGAACGGTTTGCCAATTAGGTAAATACGAATCGTTTCATGTTATGTTTTGACAGTGGCTTCACTTTCCGTTACATCATTTTTGCTTGAAGCATAGAACCAAAAAAAAATTAGGTTATTGTATTGTTCTGATTCTGTCCAAATCTTTTTCCAAGTTTTTATTAGTATCATAGAATAAAGTTCGTTTCAAGTACAGTTTGCGCAAACAAACTTTTCTTCCTATTTAAAACACAGTCTAACAGTAACAACAACACTACGTTATTTCCAGAATTTTCAGTTATTCGTTTATCGCCGCATACTTAGTTGTTTCCCTATGAAACAAAAGCAGACTGGAGAAGTTCCTAGTACTAGTATAAGTTGCTTTCCAGGTTTCAATTATAAAATGTTACGGTTTCGGCAGAGAGTTCACCAGAAATGTACCTCCAGTGATTCGATACGACGACACACCGATCAAAGCAAATCGAAAAATGTGGCGTTTTATAATTTATTTCCTCCGCGCACCCCAATTTTGCGACCGGCTATTGTAGTTTTTACGAGGAATTTCTACCCATATTGTGGTCTTGAAATACAAGAGAATTTTACGAGAAATTATCCCCATGAAACCAAATCATTGTAAAGTCTGGATTGTAAGACAAATAGCAACAACCAAATTATAAAGCATGCCTGTATTTCTATAGATAGACGGCAAAATTAGGGACCTCCGTGTATTATTCGGAACACGAACATATATTCCATCTTTCATACGTCAACTATTACGTTTGTTTACTACACTTCCACCGAAAGATAATGGTGTAATTCTATACCAATTCCGTTGACATCATTGTTGACGCTTCTCTTGGAAAATGAGTTATATGCGTGATAGTATTTAACCACATGTGGTGAATCATATCACACCCATGCAATGCAATACTTAATCGTAATTTGTAACTTAGCCTGTGTTAAGTTATGTTGGCAATATAGCAATGTAATGAAAGAGTTTATTTGAATTGGAAGCCTAAACACAAACACGTTTTGCACGAAAGCAAAGTTCTCAAGTGACCACAGTCAAGGCAAAACCAAGTCTGAAATAAAAAACTGGGCACGAGTATTGGACGTATTACGCTTCTTCAGCCTGGTAGGAAACTTGTGGAATATCCCCCTTCAGTCTCAATCTTGACATGTCAGTCCAACTTCAGCGTTGTTGAAGTAAACACCCGTCAACAGCATCCAGTCGTTTATAGAACTACCTTAACACTGGATCTATCCACTTAAAACTATTTTTTGAACATACTTTTGTTTTTGTTTTTTATTATTTTCCAGTCAGTCCAATCCTTGAGAGAACAAAACCAAGGTATTGTCGATAAAAATTCTTCCGATGTCCAATTTTTGAAACTAATCAATGCTTCGTCTATTTTATTTTGTCTATCTGTGAAATCTCTACCAAAAATAGTAAACGTTAGCACTTTCTGTCCCTGTCCAATATTCTACCTTAGCCGTAATGGAGACTTTCACCACCGTGTAGAATGTGAAGTACTTTCCCACTATTTGACTTTTGACAAGACTTTCCTTTCCCGAATTTCTCAAGGGAATTCTTAAATCGTGACAGAGGGAAAAAACATGTGCGTACTACTTGGTGGACACCAACTATTGCAAATACGACCAATAATATTGTGAATTTAGTGACAAACACGGAAGTCTTAAAAGGTAAGTTTTTTTTTTAAAATGCACCACGGAAATTATTTGACGACCGTGCTGGGTGTGTGGAATTTTAAGAATTCCGTGCAGTTCGTGTAATTTTATTTGATCGTGCGTTGGAAGTATAGTTTGACGATTTTTTATGAATTCCTCTGAATGAATTAAATTTATTCAGGAAAAAAAATCGCGTTCAAGTTCAGCAAAACTTGCAAAACTGGTAATTAACTTAATCGTGACACACCTCCTCTGTACTTCTGCCTTATACTTTAGGGCTTATCAGTTTAGTCATCAGTTTAATGGTGACTGACTAAACTTTATGTGAGTTAAGACGAGCAAGCTGATTTTTGTACAATAAAAACCTGTCAACATCTCTTACATAGTTTGTACCTTGCATGCAAACTATTTTTCAAATTTTCTGCCCGAGTGATTTTTGCGTAAAATCGAAAGAAACATTTGTGTAGCTTGCTGTCGGCCTTATAGAATCTTACGTCTAAAAAATTGGTTCTCCAGAATAACTCCACTTTGACTATTACTTGTATAGTTTAGCATCAGTCTAACGAATTGAAGACGAGGAAATTGAGAATTTATCTCAATGAGCCCCATAAATCAGAGTTCTAAAACTCGTCACACGATTACATTTTTTTTAAACTATTACATGTACTTTATAATGATATAATGCTATAATCTCGGGGAATTATTTTAGATCTTGTAGTTGTAACTATAAAACGGAAAGCCCCTGAGATGCAAAAATAATTCTGTAAAACCTTCTTTCCGGGGCGTCTTACAATTAGTACTCACGGCCATTTGATCCGTTCTCTACGACCAGTTTGATTGTTCGGTGGTCCTCTAATGTCCAGCTCCGGCTCCAGCGGATTTGTTCCAGTCATTGGTCTCCAATGCCCGTACATTCTCTATTACGGGACCCATAAAGAGAATAAAACTGATAAGGTATTCGAGCAAATGATATAATGTACTTGTCGAGTGAAACCTATAACCTATACCTACGACCACCTAAGGCGGACCCGTTATTTTGCGAACGCAATCTATACAATCCTACGATTCAATATGAACGTAAAAGTGCAACTTCTCCGTTGCCGGTCGCCTGGGACAGGCTTCAATATGCATAACCCGGAGACTTGCTTTATTTCAAGGTTTACGAACTTCGTTCGAAGATCATGTAATCCTTTTGGATGTCATCATATCATCCAATGTAAAAATTGCTTTTTATGGTAATTCCTTCCAATTTCGATTAAATGTATCTCTCTGGAAATAAACATGAGGGAGATCACAACGTAGTCTCACTAAAATTATCTTGTTTGTTCTAGCTCTTGCCCTCTTTTTTGTATGGAAACAAGATTCGATTCGTGGATCTAATAATGAGTTGTACAGTTAACATACGGCGATATACATACCCCACTTCACTTTTTTCTCTCTCCATTGTTTGGGATTGCATTGCTCAATTTCTGAGCCTCCTCACTTTCTCGAGTACTTTCTTTCTCTTATTTGAGAAGGAAACAATCGGGTTTTGGGAACTAATTGGCATTCCATCCTCATCCCCACTCACACTAACATACAAACACATGGGGGTTTCTTCATCCTTTTTCTTGGTTTAAAAAATACCGGTTGAAGTGTATTACCTTTTCATACTGAAGAGTGCATCTAGAGAACTACGATTTCTTCCAGTATTGAAAAGATTCTTATTTTCCTTCCAAACTCTGAAAGTCCAGTCGTGCGAAAATTGAGACGAACGGAAGGAAGGTATAGATGAGGATGGAAAACCACAGTCGTAGGAAATCGTGGGTTTCATCCTTAAAGTTAATCTCAATTCAGTGCGGGTTCATTCAAGGCACAATTTTGGCGACAGCAAAGAAAAATAGACACTTGAGAAACTTCAGACTTTCTTGACTGACTTGACCACTTTCATTTTCCTAAGCCGGCACGGACACAGCATAGTGCAGAGCAGTGCAGTGATCACATAAGAAGTAACGGAGTTTGCAAATGTACTTTACGAAAAACTCTCTCTCAAAAAAGTGTAGTCCGTCAAGACGGTCAAGACGTTAGAAAATCGTTCTATTTTCAGTTTGATTTACTATAACGGTCCATCCTGCTCAACGATATGACGTGACCGTGGCGGTTTTCAATCTCTTAAACGTGTTTGAAGTGTCATTTTCATTTCTCATGTCACAATCACGTTAAATACGATGCGACGGGCAGGAAAGTGGAGCTTGGCCTAAGTTTTGTCAGGCCGAAAATAAGCAGGGCGTTAACTTCCGTCGATCGGTCTCAATTGGCATTCCGGACTTAGTTTTCTGAGTCTTGCCCAAATTATGTCAAGTCACGTATTGATCCTCGTCTCAGATTCCCAGATTTACACTCTTCCAAGCTATCTCTGACTTGCAATCGAAAACTTTGACAGAAAATCCTACTGATTCGTGGTTGACGTATGATTACGTCTGTTAATTTCTCTATTAGCTCAACTCGTCATCAAATTTCAGTTAATAATTAGTGATTCTCTATCAGATTTAAAGTACTATTTTTCTGATTAGCAATATTATTGAGTCGTACACGGTATTCTGGTTACAAATGGTCTGTTTGCTCTACAAAACATTTGCTGTTCTCTGATAGCTTTCCCTCAATCACAGGAACTTGCAAGCTTACATAAATAAGTCCTTGTAATTTTACGAAGTTCGTACGTAAATTAAGGATTCTTTGAATGCGTTCGTGAATTTCCCCTGACAGAACATTTCAGGGAATATCAAAAGGGAAAGTCCTTCCTAAAAAGTGGAACCACAATTTAATTGTTTTTATAATTTCTCCATTCTACACAGCACGAACGGATTGGCTGGGTCTTAGATTCTATTCATTATCTTGAGTTGGTCAGCAAGGCTTGAGCCAAATTCATTTGTTATTCAAGACAGTTTTCTTTGGATTCCAAGTCCGATTCAAGAAATGCATCTGAAAAAGTTTTGTACAAATCATGAGTAGAATCTTTATCTTATACATTGTTTCCCTTCTTGTAACCCTTCCAAATGTTTTCGATCTCTCGAGGAATCAGTCAGTGTCAGCCAAAATTCTACTAAATGTGTATAACGTAGCTTCTCAGACTGGCATGTGGCAAACTTTTTTTTTGGCTTAAAAGGCATGGCATTTTGCAACATGGCTCGTGCCAGATAGTTTCACGAAAGGAAACCACAAGGAGAGTGACAAATGCGATTCTGGGATTGAAGTATGTACGTACGTAGAAGCTTTAGGCTTTAGTTTTACTTCCTATGTTTTTTACGGTAGCTGGACAGATAATTTGAACCAATAAGCAATAACTTAACCCATATCTCATGTGGGTTCACATGCAGTTCACCTCCTCAACCGTAACGTAGTTGAAGTTGCCCATTCAGTTTTCCCTGTCAAGTGAATTAGGATTAATTTTATTCCACATATTTTGCATCGCCGTGGTCGCGGAAAAAGTTTCCACCTCGCCGCTTCATGTTTGGCTCATTGTGGGTTGAAAAGTTCAATTTGCCAGGTTGAGTGCTCCAGGAATAGAAGAATATTCGCCAATTTTAGATATTTCTTCATTGATGGACATGACAGGGGTTGCAGCGTCGCGTCCATTACATTCATATATGCATAGTGCAAAATATGAAAGGAAATTATTAAATTCTGATTTCCTTGGACTAGAAAAGTAGTTCTAAATCCTTCTCAGAAAGAAGTCTTTCTCCAACCGGAACACTCACTCTAAGTTCAAAAGTGTTCCTTCGGTGAACTTAGTCCGGAGGGCCAAATCATTCTTGTAGAAGTAATGAGAACTTTCTTTTTTCTTCCTGACTTACACGCTTCTAAAGTGCAGAAGGGTAGCTTTGATGTAGAAGTACTTAACCAAACCAAAAAGTTAGAAAATTTTGTTAGTAATTTTGGTCTGATTAATTAAAATGTTATTTAAAAAAGAATAACTGAGAAACCGCATGCATTATAAGTAAAAAGGCAACCCTATTTGATTTTTCTTTCCATCGTTCAGCTAGCTAGAATGAAATTACATTACATAATCTATGTATGGAAAATTGAAAAGTAGACTGGCCATTCCAGAAAATTTATTTTCTAAACAAATCTTACTCTTGCATTGTTGCAGGGACGGTCTGCGCAAAATTTGAGCAGAAGAGCTTCAATTTAACCCAAACGTCTCAACTTCTTTGAAAACGTCACCCAGGAAATCTAAGAGGAATTTCGTCCTTGGAACCACAGAATACATTTGAAATGCCACCATTCATTTGATTTGAAGGAAATCTCTTCCACACCTACTATTGCAACGTCTCTTCAATTCACAAGGTTAGTGAGAAGGTGAAGAGAAAAATGTGTAAAAGCTATTCATTGAGTTTGAACCAAAATTAGCACCTCAATATCTTAGAAACCTTGAAAACTAACTTGCACTTCATTCCTTGTCCCCATTCAATGTGCATTTCGTGTTGTTCATACCTTTCGAGTGTACGACAGATTTACACGTTTCGACTACTCATAGTGTTGGCCCAATTCTTGTTTATTCAATGCCGACAAAAAAAGAGTGTCGTTTCGTGTTAACCCCCTTTTATTGAGGAATGCAATAATGTAAGACCTCCGCCCCGGAACCGTGTATTTGTATGTGAGAATTCCACTATACTGCGATTTACTACTCTTTTTAACGATTTATTTAACTTTATTGCTGAAGTTTAGAAGTGGGCTCACCGGGCTTTTCTCCCCTCAAGAGCCATTCATAGTCTACGCTCAGGCGAGGTCACACGATTTAAAATAAACTAATGTTTGTGGTCATAATTCTTGATGGAATTGTACGTATAAAAACGTTTTGTCAAATGAGTTCCTCAAACCACAAAAACTTCTAATAAAATGCACCCATTAGTTAACATCCGGTAGTAAAGTTTGATCATACACAATTTAGTAATTATTGTACCGAACGTGTTTCTGTCCATGTCTGTCTTGTCGAAGGGATTAAATCCTCGTAATATGGTGGCTCCGATGGCTACATGTATCACTGCAACTAATTTACCGAGCTAAAATTTTCATCTCCCAAATACAAAAGTTTCATTCGTCAGGTATGAACATTGGCGTGTGTATTTTCTTGTTCACTGACTCGTATCAATTGAAATTAAATTTTTCGGGTATTATTGACTCAACCTAACGAGGTTGTTTGTTCAATTAATTTATGAACCAGGAATTTGATACGAGATTCATAGTCTTCCCTATATAGAATTAATGAGCGAGGAATGAAGTAATTAGTTTAGTTTATATTGACTGATCCGACCAAACTAGGCTCATTGTAAAACAGAAGTGAATGGCATTGCACGAATTCCCGCTTACGGTTTCGGTATATGTATGATGCATGCAGGCGTGTACATAAAAATACAATTTACTATTATTAATGCGCTGAGCCATGATGACGCTATCACTGCTAATAATTCCGAGAAAATACTAGTTTTATGACATGTCGCAAATACAATACTACTGAATTCTGTGTAGGCTGACTGTATTGCATGAATGATTGGGAATTTGGAACTGGTTAGGCAGGCTGGAAATAAATCAAGTCATGCAGAGTTTAATTCTGCACAGATTGCACTACTACTACTCCCTTGCCATGTCATGCCATGCCATGCCATCCACTCTCGTATTTCGTCACTACTCTGTGAAATAAAAAACTGCTCCGCTCAAATGACTCTGACAAGGACGATAGTAAAGTAAAGACAAGAATAAGGATCTTTAGAAAATTGGCAGTCCTAGTAGTATGTCATTAAGTACATGGAAAAGGGATCCACACAAAATATTTTAAGTTGTGGTGGAATGGTTAAGTTATTGTATTGAATTTGAATCACATTCGTTGAAATCCTTATATTTTTATTGGTCTCAAGAAGATGACATGGGGAGATCTTAAATGTGTCTCGTATTTGGAAAGTTTAACCAAAGGGTATCTACAGATTTTCAAGGTTGCAACTTTCAGTGAAGGTTCTTAGAATTTTTTGCTGAAAGGGCGGGCCGTAAGGGTCAATTCTTAGTTTTTGGCCAAAATTATACCTAACCCCGAGCCCCGTTACTATGTCCATAGAACCGTTACTATCAATCGTTTCCAAGTTGCAAAATCTATCCATGTCTATGTTTTATTCCATTCCAGCCCCCATTTACGACCAGGCCATAAAACTTTTTTTTCTCGTCGCGCCTAACCCGACCTTTCTTTTTTTTACTTCCTTCATCATTTCTTCAATAATATTGTCGAACTGGAACAGATTCCCAGGAGAAGTATCTGGTGGCCACTGTTTACTACCACATCGTGTAAACGTAAATAATAATGCACATGTGTGTGTAAATACAAAATACGCGTACGTTGTACGTACGTACGTGTGCCATCATCGCACCATTCAGTCGTAAATACTTACTAGTTGTATGTTTGTGCTGTGCCAAATTCTCTAAACCGAAAAATCATTTTAATAGTAGTACATTTCGACACTCATAACATTTTTATGATGACTTGCATAGAAATAAATTGAGTTATATGTATTACACTCTGTATGGGAAAGTCCTTTCATAATTTGAGGTCGTGTTCAAGGGGATGAATAAATTAAAAACGAATGTGAACGCGAACGACAGAAGAATAAATTGATTTTATTGTCGGTACTCGGTACTGCCGCTACCGAAAAACGGCAAAGACGGTGGTTGTAGTAATTTTCCAAGAACTAAGCAATAATTGTTGTGTTCAAGTTGTAGAGATTTCGAAGCTTGGTGTGTTTACAAATTGAATTGTAAATTCTAACAACCATAATATTGACTCTGAAATTCCAAAATAATGAGTTGGCCTTTTCAGAATAAAAACTTTCCTTTAGTTCAGTAAACAGATCAAAATCAAATCCCAATGAACTTTATTTTCTACTTGAATTTTTATCTGATACTTTCGCAAAAGTAAGTTTCTTCAAGTCTACCGACAGCCCAGTCGAGTTGAAAGTTTGTTATTAACAAGTTTACTATTCTACAATCAAAATAAAATTGATAATTAAATGAACTCGATTTGGAACCAGCTGACTAGAATATCCCAACTCCTGACCATTCAAATGAAAGTGTTGAAGCAATATATTCAGACACCGTCTAGAGATAAATGTAACTAGATGACATTGAATTAACGAGATTGAGGTTAGAATTAAAGGCAACACTTATTTGAAGAAGCTGAGTTAATTGTCGTACATTTGAAGAATACAAAATCCCCAAAGGTAAATGTACCTTTTCGGATTCTGACAAGAAATAAAATTAATAGTATCATTTAAATTCATAAAACTACCTCCAGTGAATGAGAATCTGGTGTGTTGGGATTAGGTTTGATGAAGGGACTCATAAATGGTGTTACTGCCTCCTAATGAATTGTTCAAACTACGAACATTACACCATGGAGATGGGGATGATGATCTTCATCTCCTCTGCACAGAATTTGTACGTGCTTGTAGAGCACTCTTGCACACCACAGTAGTCTCTTAATGATCCTTTTCTCGATTCACACCCATTCTTACTTTCTTACACCAATTATTACGTGAAATCATATGAACGGGTTTAGAAGAGAAATTCCCACTTTTCTCCTGTTATTCTATGGTAGCGAGTACACATTTTTATTCAATCCTTCAATGTCGTAAAGAATACAATCTAGTAACAGAGACTAAGCTATAATCTCACCCATAATCAATATAATCATTGGAATTAAGACAGGACGAGTAGTCCAAGTAGAGTACTTGAAAATATCCAGACAAATATGTCAAATTGACTTGATATATATGATTTAGAGGTGAAAGTCTTGGGAGTCATACATGTGCTCATTCAATTTACTTCTTTGTATCTACTTGCAACCGTAGCTTACTTAGCCTATTCTTGCTCAAATTATCTCTCAGACTCTATTCACCGAACAATCGATCATTTAAAAAACGGAATTGAAGATAAGAGACGGGAATATCGAAATCTTCTACGAAAAATTGACAGATCTTTTGAAAACTTTAAAATGTGGGGGAACACTCTGACTCACTGAATTCTTTACAATAAGTTCAACATATTTGTTATCCCGATCCCGATATAAAAATATTTCACCGAAAAATTTGGTGTCGTTATTTTATCAGTTTGTCTATGGAGCCAATTCAGGACTTTCACACAGCTTTCTTACACTGAGCCTATTCACTTTTGCAAGGAAAAAGAGTCAACGACTACATATCAAAGATCTTTGCTATACGAAAGCTCGATATTTGCATCCCTACTTTTTGCAACATTACGGTTGGTTAGTGAATATTGCCTTCTTTTCACAATCACTGTTAAGAACACGAAGTTTGAGCTCGAGCCCTGTAGAAGGTCAAGAGTCGTTTCGGGTGAAGGAGAAAGTAATGTAATCTGCTTCAGTTTCACATATTTTTTGTCAAACTATGAGACACATTTTACGACATATAATAAGTGAATGCACACTCCGAGTTTGTATATAGCTTCCTTCGAAAAATAATATCGATAGCTATATGCCTAACTATCTAGTGTTCCCGCATCCCCAGACTGTAAATTTCTACATCATAATATTATTGTCGAGACGAGTACAATTTGACTTGACTGAATGACCTGTGTTGAAAAAACATTATTCAGAAACTCACTGACGCCTTGTGATCTTTCAGGCGTATTCACATTTGACCAATGGCACAGTACAATAATATTTTGATCTCTGGTGACAGCAATTTCAGACTAATTTTGAAACTGTGTTGACATCTGTCATGTTATGATACGCAGGAGGCCAATGGCTCTATGTAAATGAGTAAATCCAGTAGTCAGCAATTTCTTCATACATTAGGTTGAGATCAAATCAGTATTGGCTCATTCCATGCTTTATGTATTAAACGTGGCTCGAATTTTTCTGACGCCACGTTTCTTCCATATATTTTGAGATGAGATAATAATGGAGATCCTGGAACCGGTTGTGACTTGTGATTTATCAGATCGTGTGGTTTGTGAGAGATCGAGAACCATGTTTAATTTTCAAACTCGTCTCGTCTCGTCTAGTAGAAAAGTTTTTATCGTATGCATAATATGGAAATTTTTAAGTTATTAGTAGTGGTCCTTTTAAATATGTGTTAAAATGTTAATCTTACCCCCCAAAGTCAACATTAAAACCACGTAACAAGTTTTTTACTTTTACTAATGGATGCACCTGGTTGGATTGGGAAAAACTATTTGCATGATATTTTATACTAACAATCCTGGGAACAGAATGGGTTAACTTTTTAAGGTGGAAAGGAGTTTGTACATGTGTTTGCGCAAGTAACATCCCACAAAGTCAACACTTCATCTGATAAAAGACCTCTTGAAAAGAACTTTCCAAAAGACCCGAAATTTTATTCATAAAGTTCTAGTAAAGTAATTCAGATTCAGTATTGACGTACGTTTTGTACAGTGAACTTGAATGCATTGTTCAAGAACGAACCATCCTCATACTTTTTGTGTTCAGAAAAGACAATCCTTTCCTTTTGTCTTCTCTCAAATTTTTCCTCTCATAAAGTTTCATAGACATTTAATTTGTTCAACCTTTTCAATTTACACGGACACGGCACATGACACTCAAATAATTGGCCTACCGCTTATTCTGGAGTATAATCAAGGTACAAATTTTTCGAGACTTATTTGTCTGTCTGCATTAATAAGCATTCGCAATGTTTTCTTTGATCTTGATTTTACGCACGAATAAAATAGGAAATTCCAACCAGCTAATTTAATTATTTGTTTAAAGTTTTGAGTAATAAGTAGTTGTGAATACATCGTTCCAAGGGTTATACGGGTTATACTTGGTATGACCATAAAGACTACACAAATAAATACAGAACAATACGTTGAGTAAGCGTATACTCATCAGATTTAGGGAATCCAAAATGCGATACGAGAAAATTCAGATCGATATCTTCAGTTTTTTTTCGAACAATTATCAGACCTAGTCAGGTATGCAAGCAGGCAACCGACATAAAAACCAATTCTCGACATTTATCATTGTCTCTGACTCTGAGCTTACGGGATAAGAAATTCTAGACTCTGTATAATCCAATGGCTTAAGAAATTGGCACGAGGTCCCGACAAAACTTTTGGTCAATATTATTCTGTAGAAGAATTTTTCAATATAAGTATACTATGTACCTCATCCGACCAAAAATATGGTGGACCCAATATTTTTTATTGTAGTTCTGTGGATGTGGAATGGAGTGTTCCTCTTGAAATTGCGGGAGAAAAGTAACTTGCAAAACACTTAGAAATATACTGTAGGTCGCGTTCGCTTCAAAATAACTAGTATGGTGGTTGGGTCCGACTGTACAATTTAAGATTATGGATGACTCTTAGAACAATAGCTTTTAGGAATTGAAAATTGAAACAGTTGTGAGTGATGAGGATCTTTCTGCGTGTTGAAACCCCAAGAGGCTTGATATGTAAGCATTTCAGAACCGAAAAAGTGTCATCAGCATGTGGTATGCTTTAAAAATTCATAGTAAACTATCAATTCTTGAGAACTAAAAAGGAATATGGATGTCAGTTTCTGTGAGGGTAAATGCTGCAGACATTTTCACTACAAAAAGTTGAGGCAGGATAGGTCGAACAGTTTAAGTTCATACCTCGTGAGGCAGAGTGGTGTGAAATATTATTATGTATTTGTTTAAATTGCGTGGGATGACGCAATATGGGACTATTTGTACCCAACAAAATGTACACACATATTTTTAGATATTAATTTCCATTTCTTGGATAATTGTGTGGAAATGGCGTTTTCTCCTTTGTATAATTCAACTTATTTTCCCTAATCTATTGCTACAATGAAGGTGAACCTCGCCCTATTTTCATTAAAGTAAATTGTCTCATTATTAATATTTACTCTCGAGCCCATCCTCCAAAGTATTCTGAGGAAATTAAGGTATAATTCATACGTTAATAGACTATATACAGTACAGACTGCAGCTTCTTTGAAGATGCGCTTTTGAACTTAATGAAAAACCGATTAAGGGAAACTCCTCTGGGCTTTCACTGTTGCACTGCACAACACGTTCTAAATTAAAAGTATCAGTGTGAAGTGTCACAGATGCAAATGATCTGCATTTAGCAGTTTTTGCAGGCATGACGTTCTCGTCAGTATCGTCAAGAGTCAAGAGTCAAGAGTCAAGAGTTGAGTTTATTATAGTCATTGATAACATAGCCCACACAATTCAACATGAAAATGTTAATTTGATTTATCAGTAGGTGCTAACAATTCCGACTTCGTAACTAACTTAGAATTACGGAGAACTTAAATATACGATTTCTTCACTTAATTATTATGGGTTCAATTCAATCACTTTTCAATTTGTAACCAAGAAATCCATTAACATAAATTATATACACTACCCATTGTCCAGTACAAAAATTTCATTAGCTAAGGTATGCATGTGCAAACAAAAACATGACTCATCCACATTCATTTTCAAATTATAATCATTGCATAATTTTGTCAGTAATTGGAATGCCTTAATTAAGAATTCATTCAATGGGAATCTTTTTTCTTTTATCTCTAACTTAGGTACAAATGCAGGTACGCAAACCGGACATGACCATGACTTATTTCTTAATGCTTTAATGTAAGAGTTTTCTGACATTGACAGAGAACATTGTCGACGATGGAAGAAACCAAAGCAATAACTACATTGCAGTGGTCCAACGGTTCTGTCATCGACTAATTTAATATCCTTTTCATAATAAACCCAATAGAGTAAGTCATTATACATAATTCCCATACCTTCTACATGAATAAATTCATTACATAACTTACATTTGGGACCACAGTCACTGTCATCATCATCGGGTATCCAATTATCCATAAACTGATTATTTTCACTGTATTCAGACCATATGATGTTAGGTTTATCGAACTCCCTCCCAGGTAAAACTATCACTCTAGTATCCAAAGCATTATCTAGCACAGGAAAGATGTTGTCTTGAAATTGTCTCAAGATGATGGATGAACTGTGAGAATCTTCCGAGTCCGTTGATAATGTGGAAGTATTTAATTCCAATGTATTTCCTGCCTGAGGCTGCATAGTCGGTGTGTGGGAAAAAAAGTTGTGTTTCAACCAGCCTTGTATGTAGCTCATCATTCCATCCCAGTATGATATGACGTCAGTCCTTTGTCCTTCCATTCATTTGACTATTCTTTCGTACTGTCAAATTAAACGAAACCGTATGGAAGTATGGATGTTTCCCCAAAACCACTATTTATAGTAATATGAAGTGTTTCATAATATGAAATACTAGCCTGTTTTTAATGCGATCGATCCAGCCTCCGAAAATTCTGAAGGGAGTATCGAGGTTTGACCTACGGCTTTGACACCAGACTTCAGAATGTGACGGAGGTTTTATTAGATGACCCAAATCGGGCAATCCTGTACGTCAGGTCAGAGGCCCAAAGGTCAACCCGGATGATTTTGTGCTGTCCTCCAAAATTTTAATAGTGGATTTTATGTCACGTATATAAAAATAAAATGTGAGTGTTTTTCAAGTACTCACTATTTGCGAAGAAATCTCTTTATTGGAGAAAGTCATGACGTTATATCGTGAAAAAAATCAATAACTTTTATGTACTGAAAGGATTGTTATTTCAAATTGACAAATAACTTATATTTGAATTTTATCAGCTCACAACAGAATACTTTCAATTTATTAGTATTTGAATACACCATAGGACACTATAGAACAATAGCCCAGGTCTGGTTACATGTCATGCAAGAAAAGTAGTATGTGCAAGAAGTGTAAAGCAAATATTTGCACAAGTTACGGGTCTATATGTACATATAATGTGCATATATTCGATTCGGTGGTGGTGGTGGTTTTAGTAAGTGGAAGAGGAAATTGATAGATTCCAGTGTCAGACTGAGGATGACATTCAATGTCACAGAGTAAGCGTGGCGTGGAAGTACTAAAGTTATTGCATTTTATCTCTACTAAGAAAGAAACAAGAAAAGTGTCTTGAGCTGGGTTGATGATCATCAATCTATGAGTTTATTTTTAGAAACCCGCAAACTTCTCCTTCCGCCTGGTGCGGTCTTGTGATGAAAAGTTATGTACAATTTCAATATACTTGCTGGGTGGTTGGTGACAAATGTCTGCCCCACGTAAGAATAGCGCCCACGCTGGGCGTAACAACTCTTAATGCTCGAAAGGGTAATTACGAGCATATCCCATGGATCTGACGATTCCGGTTCGGCTCTTAACCGGCAGGCCCAGTTGAACCGTTTCTGTACAAAATGCCCTATTTCACATTCACACAATGAATAGCATGAAAAAACAATTTTTAATTTATAAATTTTGTTTGTGTACACTGAAGTGGTTTTTTGACAAGACTGTCACGGAATTGCGGTATTGGCTAAGATCAGTATCTGCGACTTAATGCAGTGCATTGCATAACTAGTGGCTATTAGCAGACGCCGACACACTTGAACAAATTGTGTAATATGCAAATTGTAAATCTGTTTTTGCTTTGACGTTGAGAATACTATTGCAATATTTTCTGTTCGGATGGATATATCTGTATACCTTATTTCCGGGATGAGTTTTCTGTGTTTACATACATACTTAGTCTATCCATTATCCCAGTCATAATATTTGCATAATTTAAATTGCAGTGTGTTTTCTATCCTTTGTTTTTATGATCTCCGGTAGCATACTTGTGTGACTTTGAATTTGTTGTGTGTGATTATTTAATCTTTGTTATTGTTTGTTTGTCTGACACATCAAATACATTGCATCTCGTTCAACACGAATTCATTCATACTGTCGAGATTGAGATACCTGTTAAATTGAACTTGATCCTGAATCCGTTTGCATTCTTTCTTCTTAGACAACACATTTTAGTGGAACTAAAGTTACAATACAATTATTCAGGAAAATTAAGGAAAGTACTTTCATAGCGTTGTCAAACTCGTAGACTATCGGAAAACTTATTTAATTACTGCAAACTGGATTAACCAATTTGCGAATAAGTTAAAGGAAATATACGTGAGGTTTCCGAATTGTGTGTTGTGAATATCAAATTGAGCTACCAAAAACACAATGTGTCACATTTGTCACGTTACAAAATAATTCTACACTTTGTGTTTGTGTATAACATTATTTTTAACTCTGCCATTTTTCCTTATGGGAATTGACTTATTTATGGTGTCCAGGAATCACCAAGAATTAAGGTCAGTTACATTATGATATACATGAAATGTGCTAGTCAGAACCTACATACAGGCCCTGGAGGTCAAAATGTTTGCTGTTCTGAGTGGATATGAGTACGACATTTTGTCTAATTAGTGCCTGGGGAATAACCCATATTTACTATAGCGTCAGTTCACTTGACCTTAGGCGACCTTTGTTGACCCACTATCTTGTTAAGATGCAGCCATGTGCCATATCCCTAGAATCGAAATTCCTGTGGCACTCTCAAAATAAATCACAACTTGTCAAGTTTCAAAATTGCACACACATACATAATACATATTAGTCGAATTGTTTCTGGTTCATGGATTGGCTAAATTGAATTGAGATATTTTTAGAGTTATTACGACAGTAGTAGAGTGCAAGTGTTTTAAACACTATAGTATGCACTACTTCGTACCAGTCAGTTCAACTAGTACAAAACAAAGTACTGGTCGAAGTAAGAGGGAAAATTGAATGACTCTCGTAAAACTCATTTCCATACAATTACTCGAACAAACACATGTCCATGTCCTGGACTTATTGGATCTCATTGGATGGAAGAGTCAGTTGGTATCATATAGATAGGATGTAACCCTTTTTCTCATGACCCAAAGTAAAGTGTTGGGTTCGTACGTATTTGTGAAACTGCCTATTTATGGACCTCTCTCATCCCAAACCTCTCTTGTTTTAAGTGCAGGTCTGGCTTGAATATTAAACTGAAATTGATGTCAGGAACTTCATACCCGGACCGACTTTATGTTTCCTAGCCTATTCTACTACATTCGAGTCTATTCTCTATTTCTCTTCTCCTGTATTGTGTGAGCATTGTACCAGACATAATAGGTCAAATGAATGAACCAGAAACACTTCATGCAAACATTAAAACCTTTTCCTTTCATTTACATATTTGTATTTGATTCCAAAGTGTTGGTAATATTACTCTACTCTACACTCTACATGTATGTTTTGTTTACATGCGTCTGGTTTTGCAACAACGAAGGAATTCTGACAGATTGCGTTCTCAGGATTGATCAGACCTACAAGGGAAGGCTTAGAACAGAACGTCGCCATCTTCTCAACATTCCGTCATAATTTTTAAATTGCTGTAGAATATGCATAGGTCTATTGCCTAAAATTCGTTGAGTCATTTGATATTAAAGTTTGTGATTGTCCACTCTAGAACCTCCCTCGTCCATACTATTTATTGTTGGGCGTTTCATTGATGTAATAAAAACCAGTTATTTATGAAACATGGATCCCCATTGCGCATTAATACGGTAATATTTGTAACCGGACTAACTAGTACTAAATATCCGCATCTGGATAAATCTTATGCAATTCAATATTCAAGTGCGCAAAACAATACGATAAAACACAACTCTGTATATGCATGTTTTCCAATGCCACAGACAAATCTGCTCACCGCAAACTGCAGGAGTCCGAGTTGTCCGAGTCGAAATTGTGTTTTTGTTTTGATTACAAATAGCTACGCATAGAATTCTTGACTAGAGACTAGTACAGCTTAGTTTCGTTTGTTTGTATCTAATTTCTAATTGGGTAATTGGGTGTTATTTTAACACACTGTCACTCATGTACAGATGGTACAGCATGGTTCGGCTTATGAGTAATTATTCAGAATTTGATGACTGAATTATATATATGTAACGATGATAATTTTGTGTATCTTCTACAGATGTTGAATGCAACAGAAGAAGACTCGATTCGTGCGAAGCAATTGGCCCGTTTCAAACTCATTCAGAATCAAACCAGAACTGAATGTTTCAAACAAATTCAACAGGAAACGGAAGAGTCTCTCCAAGGTAGAATTTTTCAATATTAAAAGACACGAACTCACCGAAAATGTAATTATCCATTTAGAAGTTCAGTGCACTCTGCACTTGACTGTGGAAATAAGAGGAAAGTGGAAAGACTTCATTTTTATTTACTCACTTATGGATGGATGGGAGGATTGAGTCCGTAGAGTCCGTACCGTAGTCCGTAGTGAAATTAGCCTTAATCGAATTAACTTGTACATCACTATAACTACATACAGTTGTAGTACTTTCGGTCTTTTAATCAATTTTTATTGAAATACGTCTGTCAAGGACTACCGTATTGAACAACATTAAAACAGTTATATTTTTCGGAAAGTTTTTCTTGCCTGCCTCGTACTGCCTAATAATTTTACAATTAAATCCCAGCAAAAATCTAGAGTGAACGTAATGTTAACAAATAGGTATAAACTTATTCAGAGACATGTAACGCGTTTAGACCCTCTCAAGCGTGTTTCGAATAAAATATATCTGGAATAATGTGCTGGATGAAATCCGCCGCAAAATAAAACTCAGATTTATTGCCCAGACTTTCTAGAATTTTCTACTTTCTCCTTCAGAACATGATAGTTTACAATAAAGCTGGATAAAGTTCATGAATATATTATAATATAACCATACAGCCCTCGCCCTCAGTAAAATGCTTAACTAGTCCTGTTTTCAAGACCTTCCCTTGGTTTCTACCGTTTGTGATAATATTTTGTGTTTTTTCTTCAGGGTTCTGTCCACCGCTCTGGGATGGTTTGAGGTGAGTTTTAACATTATATTTCTTGAGGCAATTCAATGAGTTAAAATGTTTGCTGTAGTGGTTCCCTAAATGCATTAATTAATATAATCAAATTTTAATATTTTTTCAATTTTGTTTTCAAGTTGCTGGAAGAAGGGTCTCGCAAACACAACGTACAGCCAACCATGTCCTGATTACGTTCACGGTATAAATCTAAAGGTAAGGTTTCCATTAAATTTTTCGGTGTCTCAGTGAAATTGTAAATTAGCATAGCAAATACGAAGCCATTCCAGCGGAGAGTGAAATGAACGTCGTAGTCGCAATTCGGAGTTCGCAATTAGCTTATAAAAGCAAAAACAATGAGCCCTTTCTGCGTATAGAACACTTAATTACGAAGAGATGTCTGCATATGTAACAAAAAAAAAATAGACAGTTTGGAATCATTAAATTCGGAGGAGTTGAAGTAAGTTATTGTTAGTAGAGATGTCAAAGTTCTTTTGATTATTTGGGATAAAAGGGAAAAGTTTGAGACTGACGCTAACGGGTTCTTATCTTTTATGGTCTAATGATTCACTTGAAAAGAAATGAAGGGGCGGTGAGAATACGAATACGAACTACGAACCCGTAGACTATCCAATTCACCCTCAATCTTTTCTATAGAGATTGAGACAAAAATAACATATCGCCCCTTTGACTACAAAGAGAGAGAGAGAAAGAAATCTAAAACTCTACGTCAAACTTTTAGTGTGTATTTTGACCCGAAGGCTATGCTAATTAGACAGCGAATCTTATTCTATCCTTCCTGACTGACAATTTCTTTAAGAGAGTTTACCTACCAAAAGGCTTACAGGGTTCACCTACGATACGAAACACCCAATTATATTTAATTTTGGCAAAATTCTATTGAAAAACATATCTGACACAAATGAATTGCTGAATTTTCATTGAACCTTCAAAAATGTAGGGCGTAGACAGGGCGAAATGTTTTGTCTCCATTGTCACTAAAGCCAATTAGCTCCAGCTCACCGAATTTATTTCAGGGGGGAGTGCTCAAAAATGAACAGATAAGGATAAGACTCAAATGTGTGTCGCTTGGCAGGTAGAGAAAAATTGCGTAGTCGTTTTTGAATCGGTTTATATTGGCCATAAATTTGATACATATTATTATGTACGGTGACCTGAGCACCTGAATTTTATAATACGAATACAAAACCTGTACATCAAAGGTTTTCAAAACTACCCGTGCATAATGAAATTTGAAAGGAATCTGTTTCGAGGTAAATATTCGACTTAATGTTAGGAATTGAAATCAATACTTCGTCCTCTTTTCCTTGTGATGTGATGTCCCTTTTGTGGCGTATTTTAAAATTGAATGAAACTGACACGGGCAGCTAGATTGCAAAAATTTTCTACGTTACATGAAAGATTTCCAATTAGAGGTATCGGTATCGTTGCCAAGATTCTTGGGAGAGAGCATCAAACTACACATTCCATATAGCCATGGATATTATACTGAATGAAAGAGACGCTGCATGGGTGAATAGAATTATTGACCATGTTTTTGAACCACCCTACCGAAAGATACAATCTTGGGTCTCGAGGTCATCTGCGTGTTGGTCTCAAGACTTGAAAGGTGATCTGGTCGCCACAGGTAACTGTGTCTAATGCATGGCGTGATCTTAGAAGTACAATAGAAAATGGTAATCAAGGAGGAAGGGGTTTTGCTACTGTCGTCTTTAGGGAAATTAACAATGGAGACGCCCTGGTGTTTCTCGGTGACAAAAATTGATATTCGTACATCACGCTCCACCAATTTCCTTGCTTTCAGATTACTAAATTTAATTTCCTGGATCCTATCCATTTGGGAATGACTCGTTTCCTTTTCTATTTCGTCTCATTCTTAGAATCTTGAAAACCTTCAATATCCACGGAAATATATGAGACATCCGATTTTGATGTCCAAAACGTCTCTCCTTCAATCACTTTGAACGAAAAACGAACCAGAATTTTTCATTGCGAATGGCTAACATTACATTGTACAATTTGCATTCTTTGTTAGGCCATATACGAGTGAGTAGCTTTGGGCTTACAACTCAGCTCCCACATTAAATCTCATAGTCAGTGAAAGCTAGACAAAAAGTCCCTTTGTGAGTTTCTTTGGAGACTTCTCTTATCCTGGAATAATAATGTCTCTGTGGGATTTCTTTTTATTAGTGTGCGTGCAATTAATGAAATGAGAATGACTTACATAAGGTTTCTTTTCACAATGTGAGATTCAGACTGCTACATTCGTTATCCTTTTTCTGAGGATCTCAATCTGAATAGTTCCGAAGATGGAAGATTTGGTTGTTCTTTTCCAAGAATGTCGATTTATGTAAAAGGAGTTATTTTCATCACTCCCTCATTTATAGAAGATTCGTATTATTCGACAAATGTCAGTCATTTCAGCACGTGCCATTTCTGACTTAGAAACGAAGTGCTATTTTGACATTAGCAATTACATCTAGTTGTTCTCGTCGAATTCGTTGTTAACATTGCATAATAGCTAAATAGAAACTCGAATTAGCAAGGTCGGCCTGAAGGGACAAATAATTGACATTCATTTCCGCACTTCGCTCCTTACCTTCAAGTCAATGTCGTAGTGCTGAAGACGCGAGACCGCAATGTCTCAACTAAACCATCCTGTCTGCTTTATAGCCAAAAGGTCAAACCTAAGATTTCTTCGTGTCGGTTATGTGCCATGTGCTTGGCGTGGGTGGACAGGTCCGACATTTTGGGTTCAAGGTTATGTACATACGTACATAACGGGTGCATTTGAATATGGCCTAATCATACTATGTCAACGTCAAGAATTGGTTGACGGGAGCCTTAATCTGACCAATGCGCAAATCTGATTGCTCACAAGGGAACTTTTTTTGAGTAAACCTCATTCAATGCTACATTAAATCGTCAATCGTCAATCAAGTGCTGTGATGTCGACAACATGTATAAAGATTATGCTTCAGAAATTTCTGGCACTCGTCCAAAACAAATTGGTTTCGGTGACCCCTCTGGTTTGTTCAAACATGAAAAGTGGTTTCCTCGTTAAGAATGAGAACAGTATGACTCCTACTACAAACACATCGTCAGTTGGGACATGGGTTTCAGTTTCAGCGTTGAAATGATTTTTTCCTTACGGACTATATTTATAAATAGTTGAGCACTTAGGATTTTGTTGGTAAGCTTTTTATGGGAGTTTGAATCACCTGGATTGCACGTACACGTACACGAAGGTTCCTGTTGTCAAGAGTGAAGGAGCCATGAAACCATGCGAACGAAGTTGAGTCAGATTTTCTCCAGAGACTCTGAATTAGGATAACTACTCTGTTTCCTTCTCACTTTCACTTTTCGCTTTCTCCCAAGGATTACGAGTGTCACCAGCCAACAGCTTAAGGATGGGAGTGGAGCGAATAGCGAATAATCAAGTGTTCCATCTTGTATTTCCCAGTAGTACTTTCCCAACAAGACGTTTTCAAAACTTCTTTCTACACTTTAAAATTGCAAAGTGAAGCGAAGTTGGAACACTTTTTGTATACTTGTTATTATTCGAAGTCGAAACTTACAAGGAAATCACTTTTCATGTAAAGCACGCAGGGTGATGCGAGAAAAATTAGTCCGAGATTTTAAAGGACACATTACAAATGTAGAATCGGTTCAGAAGTTATGGTTGTGAGCTTTACGCGTTAAATCAACTCTTGTCGGCACTGACACCAAATTTTGATAGGGATTATTATATTTTTGAAGTGAATTCCAGAAATAAGATGGCTCAGTATCCAATTACCCATGCACGATGCAGGCAGACAACTATTAATGGTTGGATGGTCGCAAATAAATCTGACTGTTAAAGTAGTAGTGTTTGGTTTATATTTTCTTGCGCCACCCTGGTCTTGCTTTACACATTCATTTTTAATGTCCCTTATATCACATGCACATGATTGCAGGGTGCTTTTGGCCGAGAGGACGGTAAATACATGTTTGGCATCATTATTCTCGAGATATCAATCGGAAAATCATGCTGACGATACATGGTGGCAATAACTGCTGAACTAAAAATAATTGTTTTCCATTCTTCGATATTGAATTAGTTTCATCCTTGAGACAATCTCAGGTCTGAAGAGTGGTATTTTTGACCCTAGACTGTGATCCATTCTCCATCACGTCTCGTGTTTGGTGAGTCGAGAAATTAAAGACAGACGAAGAGAATCAGAACTCACCTTAGTGAAGATGCGTCTGAATGTTGGAAACTTTTCAAACATTTTTCAATGTGCTCATACTCAACCATACACGACTGATGTCAGCGGACTAAATTTTTCTGAAATCATCGGTTCAAATAAAGTGCAATCCATGCTTTTAAAATGAAGCTTTCAAATACATAATACATCCGATTGGACTTGCAAGCATCAAAACCAGTATTCTTCATTTCAACAAATATTTCGCCAACGGATTGCTCTAGTTGGTGAAAACTATTCAAAAAGGGAAGCCAATATGGAAAGAGTTTCAGAACTTGTTATCCTAGAGATGATACTTGCGAGATTAGAAATTTTAGATCATTTTTCAAAATAGACCATTATTTTTGGCACAGAATTTTATATTTGCATATCCATCCAAACTCATAGTAGAACTGGATCCTAATCATCAATCTTTCTTGGCAACTTTACGTAATACCCAACGTGTAAAATGGAATTACATATTCTTTTATATATAAGTGTAGCTTCCGCTTCCCCTCTTGGTGTGAGAGATTTTTTCGTAGTCAGTCACTACTAGTTTTTACACATTCGTACATATTAGGTGGTCTTGGTAAACTAAAAATTCTTTCACTAGATTTTCAACTTCCTATCCCATGGGATTTGTTCTTTCATAACAATGGAATGGGCTGGATAGATTTATTAAATGAACGCTGAGAAGCTTACCAGTAAGTTGCAGGAGCAAAATACATTTTTTTAGTAAGACCGAGCCATACCCCCCTCCTTGGCATTCAGCAGAGTGAAATAAATCGTGGAATCCAGCTTTGTCCCAGTTTTCTTCTTGACCAAGATGGAAAGCAGTCATTTGAGAGCTACTGGCCACAGTTGATGCCCACGTACTAACTTTAATAATAAATGGTATGAAATTGTGTGGGAGTGGGGCGTCCGGGAGCTTTGAAAGAATTCAATCAAATTGAAATCACTTTGTAGAGAGTTGATTATTTTTATATGAAAAGAACTAAACTAAGATTGGATCAGGGGGACTCCACAAACAAAAATTGGAGATTGTGACCTCCCTGTGAAATTGCACACGTTAACGTTGTCTTTTTTAATAATGTTATAACATTTTGGTTTCTGATAAATTATGTGGGAAAAGCGCCGCAATTCCTACTTGACGTTGACATTGACATTCATAGAATATCTGTCTGTTCAACTAAACTCATAGAAATTGAGAGCAAAATTAATTAGTAAAATGGAGTGTTAATGCTTGCTTTTGCGCTAATTCCCACTGTGGGTGTCAGAATGTTATTCCTCATGTTCTTATTTTTAATTCATAAACACATTGTATATCTAAAAATTGTTTTCTTTGTATTTTTTGACAGGGATCAGCTTTCAAGTACTGTACAGCGGAAGCTAGTTGGTTTTTTCATCCAGACACGAATGGAACTTGGACGGACTACACACAATGCAAACCAAATGAGTATACATTTTTATATCAGGTACATATTTTATCTTCACTTTGAAACCAAAATTTATTAATTTTCCACATTCCAGCAAAAGCGATAGCCGAGTGAACAAGATAAGCATCAAAGGGTAGTGGTCTCCATAATAATAAAATGCATCCCAAGCATGCAAAATATTGATGCCAATTATTCCGAGCATGGATTCTTTCTATAGCAAAATAGGCAACAGCACAGTTTGCTTGATGTTAGTTCTGGAGTCTAATTAAACATTTTTCTTTCAACCGGAACAATTGGTAAAAATAAAGCTCCCAGCGTGGTACTTTCAGGTTTCGACGTAATTCAGGCTATCATTTAAATTTTTTCATATGTCTTCGTCACCTGAAATGATATTAGCTCATTAATTACTCACTAGTATGGACCAGATTTAAATTAATGAGTGTACGAAGTACATGAAATTACCAAGGCTGGACTTTCACTCTATTACAGGCAAAAGGGTTACATCGTGAACGGTGACAGAGTAAACTATTACAAAGTGACCTGTTGCCGGGTAAACGGTTACAGGGTGAATGGTTGTAGGGTGAACCGTTACAGGGTGAACGGTTGCAGCGTAAACGGTTACAGGGTGACCGGTTCCGGGTAAACGGTAATAGTGTAAACGGTTGCAGAGTGAACCAGGAACAGCTAGCAAACAGCTAACATAAAAAAAAGCTAACAAAAACGTGGGATATTGAGACACGTTGGGGTGAACGATTACATGGTACAATTTTTTAATTCCGGACCACGGGTTCAAAATGTCTGTTTGTTACCGATTAATTAATTCACTGCATTAATTTCTACTAAATTAAGGCTTTCACAAGAAAGACCACATTCTCTCGAACTGTAATTTGAAGCATGAAAATTTCGCATTAATTGATTAGGCAAATTAAATCTTCATTAGACGTTTTACGGTACCGGATTTGTATAGATACGTGGACCTGCACATTTTATATCTCAAATTTTATATCCTCTCTTTTTGGAATGTCCTACAAAGAGGAGCTTTACCCAAAAATGGTTCTTGTGTTTTTAGACCTGTAACTAATCGTTATAATATGTATATGCTTGGGTTTTAAAAATAATGGAGTTGAGGTAGAAAACAGAAAGTGATTTGAGTAATCACAACCCTTCTTCCAACTCATTAGTAGTATCATGGTAGCGAGACATTTCGTAGTCACCCAAGGCCAACCAAAGGGAAAGAAAAAGAAAGTGTTAAACCCCAGCGGGAGTCCATCACATTAAAGCATGACAGTTTGTAGTTGTGGAATCTTAACGTGTATGATGGGGTAGGGAACTTTTATACTTCTAGACAGACAGACATCAGAGAAGGAGTGAAATGAGTCGTCCAAATTTTATCCAGATACACGTACGTCAGACGATGAGGTGGATTACGAGAATGTTAGAAAATAGCAGGGTTGGGGAATATAAAAATGTGTACATTAGTAGCGCAGGGTACATTTTCGCTTTTTGTACATAGCTGGTAACCCAAAAATATTATGAACCACCTCTGAGAAACCAGAGCTTGGCTTTCTCTTTCTTTAGTAATGAAAGTATTCTGGAGACGTAACTTCCATCATCTTGGATTCAGAAAGGCTGCTGGGTTTTGCTGTGTACTCATAGAACTCCTACGATGGGTTTGAAGAGCTAACGTATGAACTAGAACTCGTTTGTCTGGACTGTTTTTCTTGAGTTTTAATTAGTAACCTGTCTGTAAATCATGGCTCTCAGCGTTATTAAGAATATTTATAGTAAGTAGGAACATAGAATTCGTTGAAGCAGACCTCGTCTAGTTGATTTTCTCTACGATGAACGTGCAAATACCTTACGCATTGCAGCATTCAAAATTGGACATTTTCTGACGTTGTTGTCTGAAAATAGTGGATATATTGTGTACATGCAGGAAAGGATTCGTCTTTAAAGAGGCGCAGGGCGTATAAAAGTTATATTCACAAGATTACCTTTCTTCATTTTTTTAATTATGTATATTCTATACCTGGGTTTTCTACTCACAAAATATGGAACAGTGCCCAGAATCCCTTCGTGCACAAATTCCCCAACTCTGAAAGGGAGAATGATGCGGAAAACAAACTTCATGCTTTCATTTAGATCCTTTATGTTAAGATTAATCCTGAAAAACTTCGCCAGATCTTAATTGAATAATCAGTAATTGAGAAAATGTACGAATTTTAGAGTCAAAGTTATAATTTTCCATTTTAATTTTAAAGATGCTCTTACTGGGAAAGGAGTGTACAAAGAGGCCGGCCTGTCTTCATCGTATTTTTCTGTATTTCAAAATAAACTCTGGGTTACATTCCCTACATTTTCAGAGCACACTTGTAACAATTAGCCCAATTAGCTTACTACACGTAGTTAACGCTGAGTACTATTCGTGAAATCTACGGATGGCTTTTTTTATCTTCCTTCGCATCTCAGCCTTGGAACTCTAATCGAGATTGAGCATTTAATTAAAATTGCTGGTGCACTTTAGGAAACTCGGTTGAAGAAGTCCAAAAAGATATTAATTGGATTAAACACTTAAGGCGTAGTGGGAGGAAATTCTTGATGTTATTTTTATATGTTTACTTATACGCATACTTCTAGTATTTTTACTGTATATTTTCAAATAAGTATGGTTGATTTTATTTTAGGAATGGATTCCAGTCATCAAAAAGATTTCACAAGTGGGTTATGGTCTCTCATTCATGACATTACTCCTCGCTTTCTTCATTCTGGTTTCAATCAAGTGAGTGATCTTTTTCAATTTCATCCTCTCATCCATCTAAACCCACTAGTCTTCACATAATATGTTTACGGATATAAAATATTAACAATTTTTGACATTCTGGCAGATACCTTATGCGAATCTGTCATTTTTGTGTAAGCATGTGATGTATTGCAGAAGTTCGAGTTCTGTAGAGAAAGTGCTTATGATAATGTATTTCAATATTACAGGGTGTGTCCAAAGCAATAGCATATTTTGCATACTACAGCAATACAGCATGCAGAAAAGATTATTGGTTTTGACTCACCCTGTATGTAGATTTTTAGCGTTTGTTCTTAACTTTACATTCGAGTTAGTCGAGTATGTATAACTCTCGTTAGACTTGATTTTCAAATCGCGTAATAAATAATACGAGCACACGTCAGAATTATAATGTTCAAAGTTACCTAAGCCTTTAATGTCGCTTGTGATGAATCTGTAATTTTTTAGAATTTCTTTCTTGAATTTTTCTTACAAAAGCATCAAGCAATGAAATTCAAAAATATTATGTAACCGAGAAAGCAGTAACAAATTATATTCTTATGGGTCTGGGCTTCCAGTCCAGTACTCAGTTGAAAATCGATTATTTTTCAAGTTGGGCTGTGTAGGCTACATTACTGGTAGCCCACAAGGCCTTGTGAGCAGCTTTACTGGTTTTAATTTAATTTAATGGCAAATCAATACAAATTAAATGAACATTGTAGTTTTGTTCAGGATGCTTTGAGTACGTTGTTCAGAATATTGGCAGACATGTGGGCCTAATTAATCTAGCTTACAAGGAGATCGACTTTTATGAAAACCGCACTATTTCAGTGTAAATTAATCCCCCAATTAGTACTCAAATTAAGTATTAACTGAAATTCCTCCTTGAATCTGACATATTACATAGATGGATGCATAACCAAGTCGTTGTTCTGGTGGACTTAATTCTAAGACTGCGTTTCAGAGAAAGTAAATACAACCAGATATTTTGAGAGAATTAGAATTCTAGACCTTTCTACACCTTTGTGCTTACCCGCAAGCCATTATTAGGGTCTTACACCAGCTTTGACTTAATTTCGAGCATGGACCATTAAAGAAATTAATTTCGTTGTCAGGCTCTCTTTTTTTCATGGCAAAGAAAAGATAGTATAAATTACAGTCACATGAAGAAGTGAAAGTAACAGGAGTTCGGATCGCGAGCACTATGTCTCTAAAAGAATGGACTACAATTGACCTTTGTACCCTTTTCGTTCTTAGAAAACTGCGATGTCCGAGGAACACCTTGCACATGCATCTCTTCGTTTCTTTTATGTTGAGGGCGTTCATTTCTCTCTTGAAAGATATGCTTTTCCGTGAGGGCATTGGTCTCTCGAGTAATTTCTTTGAGGGTGACGAAGGAGTCCTCAGCTTTAAACATGATGAGGCGGTAAGTTTTATATTTTGGAATTACAAATTATTTGCTGTATAAAATTATAGTCATTCTTCCGATTTGCCAAATCATTGGTGCACATTTTTCATCAATATAATAGTGAATTCGTTACATATTATTAACCTTTCATTCGAATAGGGTATGGGATTTTAAGGCTTTTGTGTCAGGAGTAAAAATCGAACGTACTTTTGTCAAGTTCACTTTCTCCGTAGCATAACAGATACACTTTAAAGGAACAAGCTTTGGCCCTTACATTGGCTATTAGATGTGGACAAATCGTACACATCCACTTATCTTCCTTAGCCAGCCGCCTGACATTGACTTAATAGACTCAACTCAACAGATTGTTCCCAGCGTGTACTTTCCAAGACATTTTCTAACTTTTTCTTTCTTTACTTTCCTGATATTGAGGTTAGTTCAAATGCAATTCAACCGGAAAAGAAACTTTCACCTTGTTACGGACACAAGGAAGAGATAGAATGAAACTTTTCACTGACTTCCGGGATGAACTAATATTAGAAAGAACTTTTAGAATTGTGCAAGTACAGCGTTATTCGGGCAATACCGTTCTGACTTCCTGGTTTGTTAATGTCAGTTATATGACCAAGTTTTAAAATTTTTAGATATTGTCGTATAGCAGTGAGCTCCGAGTATGAATCTTTGCTTGTAAGGACACATGTACTCTCTCTGGACCGATTTAATCTTAAATACAGTTTTAGGGACAAGAGATAAGACGGTGAAAGTACACCAATGCGATTACGAGTAATATATTTGTGGGTTTCTTTCACGTTGTTGCAGAATTGGGAGTGCAAATTGTTGATGAGTCTTTGGCAGTATTTTATGGTTGCAAACTACACATGGATCTTAATGGAAGGACTTTATCTTCACAACCTCATTTTCTTTGCTCCATTTTCAGACTCCTCTGCAATCACTCTTTATGTGATACTCGGTTGGGGTAAGATCGTCTTTGTCTGTTTAAACCTACGACATAATAGTTTTGGTTTCCCTTAAGTAGTGGTTTTAGAGTTTACAAATTTCACTAAAACTTCAAAAGCGCAATATTTCGTTTGCGGTTAGACCTAAAGCGTGCTTTGCATAAAATTACACACAAGAGTGAATCAAGTCATTTTACGATAATCGACATGGATTTACAAAACTGCACTTTACTGCATCTACGTGGGTCGCAGCCCCTCCACGTACCTTACTCGAATTTCCGTTCCTATCAGAGAGGTACTTTTTCAAAAATTAATACCAATTTTTATGAAAACATGGCCATGGAATCTTCTTAAACACCGACAACTATTTTAGTCCAACCTTATTAGCCCAGCCTTACGCTTCTGAATCAATTGTATGTGTCTAGTGTCTAACTAACTGTGTGAACTGATTGAATAGTTTCTCTCACTCAAGGTGGCTTTTATTATTGTGCCCAGTTGTCATCTGACGAGAGAGTTAATTACTGAGAGCTTTGTCATTTCCCCGAGGTCATTTCTTTTACGTCGCAAACGATTGAATCTAAAAATAAATTCTGTCCTACTAAGAAGAGCTCTCACCTAAATAGTAATAACTTTATTTTAATATGAATTAGGATGTCCTGTCCTTGTTATTGGAGCATGGGTTGCAGTACGAGCGACTCTAGAGAATACTTATTGTTGGACAACAAATGAGAACACAGACTACTTTCTCATAATCCGAATCCCAGTCATCTTAACTATTGTGGTAAGTCATTTCACTAGAATTGACATTTGATCATGAATACATCTCATAATACTTAATGAAACACTCCAGGTACCAAAGAGAAAGCATTGATTGCGTAGTATTACAAATGATAAAAATCGTGAGCGTGAAAGTTTCTAATGTCACTTTCTCCGTCTGACTTTCACTCTCGTTATACTTACTTGAAATCAAATCAAATTCATCTGATTTGAATATTGTTGGCCGAACTCTAACGAATTGTGATTTCTGTTACACTAAAAGTCTCCTTGAAGAGACTGACCACCAGTCCGATTTGGCTTTGTAAATTGTGAAAATACAAAAGCAGCACTTTTTACCCCTAGTTTTTACTTTGACTCTTTTTGAACTTTGAATTGCTAAAGCAGTGGAACAGAAAACAGAAATAAAGTTGATGGAGTGGTCAAAGAAAGCTTCACTTTGTACTTTGTTTCTCCGTACACGCTCTCACGATTCAGAAATAACAATTTTATTATTTGATTTGGTTTTTGGTCTTTTTGTCTTTACTTTCTCCTGCGAAGAATCCCCAGGCTCACATCCGTGTTTTCACAATGTTTACCGAATGAAACATCTCAAGTAATTCAAAGTAAAACAAGTGTCACGCAGGTTCCCCACAAAACTTTGAAATATAAGTATTTTTATGGGCTTAAGGGTTTAAGATGAGATTTAAAGTTTTGAAACTCAATTTTGTTTCTTTGAACGAGATTTTCCGATAGTACTTAAAAGAGCACTTATCTCTGAGCCTATCTTCGTGCGACAAAAACCATAAACAAACGTTACATGTGTCCACTAGCACAGGCTAGCTGGCCTGAAATTACTCTGTTGATTTTGTAAAATAATCTAGAGGCGAAATTACGTCACGGCCTGTAAATCTGGTTTATTATAGATTATGTATTTTGAGTTTCGAATGGTCTAAATATTTGTTGTACTTTTTTATTTATTTTTGTAGTTAAACTTTGTTTTCTTCCTGAATATCGTCAGAGTTCTTCTCTTGAAGCTACAATCGGCAGTCTCGATCGAAACTCGAAAATACAGGTACAGGTACGTTCAATGCTCACCTGCACTTTCTTGCTACTCTCTCTCCTTACTGTATGTCTAAATTAAGCGTTGTAATTGTATGTCTCTTTTGTACTACCCTGACCAGTCGTCGTCGTAATGATTGGGATATCTGATGAGTTAAGATTTATTTGTAAATGTATCCATTTTTGGGTAATTGTACATAATTCCCAAGAAATACTCCAAATCGTGATTTCGGGTGAAATAATTAATCAGTCAAATACAATTCCTACTGATCCGGAAACCAAACTCAACCACACAAGTCTGGTTTGCACGTCTTTTGTGCTAGAATGTACTCAATGGAAAACAGGAAATCCAATTTCCCTCGGAAGTCCAGGAAATCCATGCTCATGTCTAACCAATCATGAACAAACGTGGTGCTCTGCTGTGCTAAAATATGACCAACTGGTTAAACTTCAAGCAGATGTATTATTTTTTTAAACATACTAGAAATATCATTCGCAAACTTTTCACTGTAGGAGTAATTGCACAAACTAACGTACTCGGTTGCAATGTATTAAATTTTCTTGCATTTTCTCTATCCTCAACAAAAATCACAGAGCTTGAGTTTTTCTTTGCTTTTTGCATTCAGTTTTCACAATTCTATTTTCCTCTTCATTTCCCACACTGAATCCACTCACATTCTGCTCCGCCTTACAAGCAAGCACGCAGAACACTTTCTCTGCTTAACGTTTTGTTACATTGTATTGTAAGTTGTTTTCCACCTGGTAGAATATTATTGTTGGAAAATGGAACCCCTGGCATTTCCTTTGAACCGTGTCCATGCTTCATAAAACCGAATCATTGTACTAACAGTAAGTTGGTCTCAGAAAAAATAACTCTTTGTTCGTTCTCTAAAAGTCTACAACGTCAGTTTCAGGGAAAGAATACAGTACTCTTTA
>JAQGCB010000087.1:0-33547 GCA_034698835.1 Protaphorura tricampata
TAAGAGGGAGTCTTGGTGGTACTCGCACTTTTGGCATCCGGAGTCAACGAAATGCACAAATTGAGAAATTTTGTCGGAAATCAAAATCAGGTGTAATTCTGAACACAAATCCCTGGATTTGGAAGAAATCCTACCAGAAAACACATGGATAACATACTATTTTCATTATTTATTCAAATCTTGTTATTTCAGCCCTATCATCCATCTCTCCCGAATTTTACCCTCTCGGGTAGTCTGTAAGATTCTAGTAAAATATTTCACACCCTTCTTCCCAAAACCTTCCCAAGCGTCCAAATAGATTCAACTCGTCATAAACTTAAATGTCCGGGACGGACAGGACCTGGGAGACCCCGAAGATTGAAAACAACTGGTTATCGGAGTAAAGTGTGTACTCCAGTAGTAAAGTAGTCAGTCGAGTCGTTGATCTATAGAAAAAGAGGTCCATTCTAAACAAGGATAATGCTACTCTTCGTTCCCGTCGGGAAAAATAATCCTTTCCGCATCCACCCGTGAGATCTCTTCTATATATATATTTTTTTTAACCCGGAGAACAATAAAACCATTTCCAACTGAAAGATTTCTAGGGGATTTCTAGGATACTTGATTCAGTAGAGTACAAAGTAAGTAAGTACATCTAAAAAACTACGTACGTAACGTACGACTTATCTTTGACTGAAAGTGAAGGACCATGAAGGAGCTAGCTCTAGCTATCCGGCTCAGTTTTCATGAGATGTGATATTTGAGATGTGAGTAGTTTATAGGGTTTTGTTCTATCTTCTTCTGCTTTTTTTCTCCTAAACCGTTGCGTTATTTTACCCTACTACTACTACTTTGTTCACTGTTCACTGTACGTACAGACCTAATGTCGTTGTCGTTGTTCAACCAGAATAATGGATATCCCACCAACCATTAAATGTTTTGGTTAAAAAGGGAAGAAAAAGGGTTTGGTGGAAATTACGTAGCATTCACAGACTTATTAGGAGTCTTAAAAAAATAATACGGACACAAGACTTACAGTAGGTTCGACCGAAACAAAAAGCAACAGGCTGAATAGTATTATTATACGGGTAGATTTCTGTATACTAGTTAAGTTAGAGCGTACAGGGTGTAAGATATATTTCTTTAGTTTTTCCCCTTAAGAATTTTCTGCACCTTATACTTCGATACATAGAGATACATAATCGAGTTTTCGGACTAATTTATGAAACACCCTGTAAACTATGATCTGGGCTATTCGAAGAATTATGGCCCAGAAACTATGGTATTGTTCCTGTTCGGAGCACAGCAGCATATTTTTTGCCGCCATCGCGTCAATGCTGGTGTTGTTTAGTTTGAAGTATTAACACCAATTTAGAAGCCCGAGTCTCAGAAATTAGGGACTAGTGTTGGTTATTACGCATCGCCTTAATTTTTTTCAATCATGCCCTAGCTGTGAGGACTTACATGCATAGTGCAATGGCCGGCCTATTATTTACGCTATTCGGTCGCGTCCTAGCCCTGTGTGCGAAACCATGCATGTGAACCTTCTGAATATATACAAATCGAGTGTGCACGCAAATGTAAAAAAATCGCAAGTAACAATGGGCCAGATTTGCCGAATTGATAAGCATTGACCGAACAGACACCATTGTTGCCCACGCCATGGCCATGCTCATGGGTTCAGGAGAGTTTACGCAAAAATTGAATCGGTTATGCAATTAACTTTACTCCTACACTTACACTTATTTTTTTTCAGTTGAAATAAATCATTTTGCAAGCAAAGTATTGATGAGATATTGCAAATTGCAATGCAATTTTCTAATCAATGTTCTGGATTATGTAATGTAATGTAATCCATTAGTGGACGGCACGATAATTGACAAATTTGTTGTCCCAAGACAGAATTCTTAAATCATTCCTTAGTAAACACATTTTTTTATTTAATTTAAAAAACAAGTGAGATTGAGAATCGATTAGCCCCGAAATTAGAACGCGCGTGTACAAAGTTTGGATTTCTCAAGAATAAAATAAAAATCACTGGGGCGAGAGTGATGATGATTATGTATGTAAGCTAAGCTTGCAAATAATTTCAGGCGCCATCGGCAGTCAAATGGAACGTCCAGACAAACCGTGACCAAATAAACCACTGCACTGATGACATGACATGACATAATAATATTACGCACAGTTCACATTAAACCTTGCCCTGTATCTACTTGGTCGGTCGCGGTCTCGCGGTCACGCGGTTCAACTTCTAATGAAATTTTCATAACAAGTCAACAAGTGCAAGATCTCAAATGTCATTACAGTTACAGTAAAGCACTACATATTATGTTCTAATATTTTCTGAGATCATCAATCTATTCCCAACGGACATGGCCATGGCGTCTCGCATGCATGGGATATATTCTTCGGTACGGTAATAATATCTGTCGTCTGATGGAAAAAGACCAAGACTAGGGCATGCAGACTAGGGATTCCATTCCATTCCGAGAGCCTAGACGACATTGACATTTTTTTTCTGAACAAATAGACAAGTGTGTTATATTTATGAGTCGTCTCTTGAAAATCATTAGTAATCCTAACGATAAGTGATATGTACGTGCGGACATACATTACATTACATTACAAGGGTATCTAACATCAGGGGTAGAAAATATTATTTACTAAAAACGAAAGAGTCTCTCTCATCGCCGTCGTCGTCGTCGAAGTCGTCGTGTACCCGAAACCCCGTTAGGGGAAGAATCTAGAAGAGGGGAAGAAAACTGAAAATGAAAATGAATCAAAAAATTGTCAGTGAAGAATAGAATAGAATAGAAGACTGTGGAGGGGTCTTGTCAAAACTACCCTAACATTACACATACAGTACAACTACAAAATAGAATACAAAAACTAACTGACGCCCTCACTCCTTCTAGATCGATAAAGTAAATCACACACCCCAATCTTAGACCAAAAACTAGGGAAAATGTCTGTGTTTGTCTGAGTGCTTCATCCTAGCCAGGGTGTATTCACAATCACAAGGAATTGTATTCGGTTGTCAAATTCTGGATTAATCCCGAATATTTTAGACCCAAGATTAGTTACCATAGTTTTTACCTTCGAAAATTGGACCTTGTCAGAGTTATCTTTTATATTATGTGGATTTCATCCTTAAAACACGTACGCATCCTTTCCTCTCCTGATATTTATTTTTCAATTTTGACTCCCATCATGGCTATGGCTATCCTAGTATTTTTCTACCACTAAAACGTATCCTGGATCTTGGATAATAAATAAGAGTCCGACCTACGTTTACTTTTACTTTTAACCGAGTCCCCTATTATCTAAAAATAATAATAGAAAAAAAACTACTGATGCCAAAGTACACAGACAACTGTCACTTTGGCTTTTGGAATTCAATTGGATTAGATTAGAGAAGGACCTCCAACTTTATAAAACACACACATATAAGGATACTCACATAAGTCACGAAATTTAATGCGTATGGAAAAAGTCAACAAAGATTCTTCTGTGCTGCTGTCCCGTGGCCCCCAAAAGTACACAATACAGACTACAGACATATCAGAGTGACATGACAGGTCACTCAGAAATAATTCAGCAGGATGGGAAATAACCATTCTGTTATGCTCTGTTCAGCTAAGTCATTCATTTTTCGGAGATTCTTCTTTTAGCATGACAATGACCCGTACGAGACGACACAATTCGGGTTTTTATTGCCAAATTGAGATATCTAACAACGTGAACGTGACTTGCGTTGTTTACATGCTTTTGTGTTCGGATATAAATACATTGAGGGTATCTCCCTCGACCGACTGTCCAGATCTATTGTCCGATTTTTGGAGATACGTATAAGTATTGGGACTCGTTATTGCTTACAAACTATGTGTCAATACAGAAAATTGACATGTCATAAAATTTATGAGCCTAAATCCTGTCATACCATAATTCCAAAACGTAGGATCGACATTCCTTGGAATTCTATCAGAAAGTCAACTTTCTCCACAGCGAAGCGGCTAGAGCTGCATGTGCTTCCCGTCACCATGACTGATTGACAATTTTTTAGTTATTCATACAAAGTTGATAATTCTTTGATCATATGCATGCATATGCATGTGAATTTTTTAGACGAAATTGATGACAACTTGACCACGCCCTCAACATATTACTTGGGTCATCCCTGTGCGTATCCTAACTGCGTAACCCCTTCCCTGTCTCTGTCTGCGTGTGTACATAATATAGAGGTTCATAAAATTTAATGTCCATACCTCGTCATTAAATCCATTGAACACTCTTAATTTCCCAGACATGAATGCGGGGAACATGAATCATATTATGTGCGTTGTATTGTTGTACGCAGATCCGTACGGTGGAGAAATGACAAATGGCGTCGTCCCGTGTAAATTAGTGTGATTTACAATTTAACTGGGTAAAATGTACAAAGACTTTTTAGACAGCCCTCAAATAATACTGTACCTTGTATACGTACATATTTCTCAGGGTCAAAATCTTGCCGACTATTTTTGGATTCATAAGTAAATCCATTAATGCCATAATGTAAACTCATTTACATTACACTCACATTTGTGTAACCCTGAACTTCATTGTTGCTGTCCTTAGGAGATTTTAGAGTGTGTTAATAATAATACCGTTGAAGTTTTTTTGCGTTATGCGTTAGTTGTCCTGAACGTATGTTTATCTCATTGTACGTACAATAGTCCCGGCCTAGGAATCTAATCCTTTTTTTGTAAGGCGACTCTTGCATAATCAACGTCGGAGCTACAGGGCCAGGGTTGAGCTCTTAACTAAGGAACTTAATCTCTATTCCATTACACTACGTATATAGTAAGTTCGAGCTCCAGACAAAAAGTGAAATCTCTTCTAAAATTGGACAAGGATTAGCCGGTGATCACAAGGGAATAAACCTTAATGGAAAATTCGGATGCGCTATGCAAATCATTCAAAATAAAAACAGGTATCGATTCGACTTTGATTTAACACGATAAATGGCTCCCTTGTAAATTCTGAAGATTGAATTTTGTATTGTATTGTGTTATTCAATCCAAGCTAAACGTAACAGTGGTGTAGTGTAACAAATGCTTAATCTAAGAATACGTAGGCGTATTGTATTGATAGCATGCTGTTGCTGTATCGTATCCGGAGCTCTAATTCCAATTCCAAAGTTCAGGTTGTTGTACAGGCAGGCATTAGGCAGGAACTAAAAACGGCACTTTATGTGTACACATACAGCAGTGCTTACAAAACACAATTTATTCAGGAGGTAGGCTGGTTTCGTTTGGGATTCTGTTTCTGTGCTATGGATGAACTTGGCCAAGCAAAATATAAGTCAACGTTGTGCAATGTTCCGTGCAAGTGTCGATGTCAACATTCGACAGGTGGAAAATTGGGATGTAATTGGATGCCTGCCTTGCCTGTTCTATATAGCTCTTGATGTCATTGTCGTCTACATGCACGTGCACACCACAAATTATTTCGACATGCCCAAATAAAACAGTATAACACCGGATATATTTTTTTAGAAAATGAGACGAACAATCCCGGAAGTCTTAACATGTCGTCATGGCCTAAATTTCTCCTGTAAATTTTGAAAAATGATTAAGAAACACAACACGATGGATATTTTTGGTGTATTTCTGGTGCACATGAGCAATTGTCCATTCATTCTCATTCATTGAACGCCAATGTCCTTGGGAAAACACACATAATTTTTTAAACCCGTTTAAAAAACCAAACATGGTTCCATTCCAAAGTGTGTTGTTTGTTTGGACTTGAAAACATGTTTATAATTCGGCTCAGCAGGTGAGTGGCGGCTTTGAAAAGTGAAATCCCCTAATAAAAATCCACGTGATGTAGGAGCAAATCGATGAACGAACCACACATGTGCATATGCAAATGCAATGCTTCTGATTTGAATCGTGACTTGGACTGAAGTTTTAAAAAAATCGTAAGCTAGGTGTGCTCACAGGACCTACACATTAAAATACCAGCATGGTGAAGCGGCTAGGATGGATGGATTTGTTCTTCAGTACATTACAAGACTTGACAAACGACGTACGATGTACGAACCACGATTTTAGTTGTACACCTGATGGAATTCGGGACGATACTTACGTTAGTTACTGCACTGCACTGTATGTACAAATAAATCAGAAGCCAGGCTTCAAGCAATAAATATATGCATGCATGTGTAAAAGCTTTAACATGTTATCTGGAAGTCAAGTCAAAAAAAGGCACAGATGGTAATCTGTCTCACTAAGATTTATTTTATTTGCTAAAATTATGCAAGAATTTCAGTTATATCGCTTTCGCTTCCTCCATGCATGATCTTGGGGTAGTTCCAAGTAGTGTTATAATCTGTCTATGCCAGAAATACCAGAAAATCGCCAATTCCTGAGTCATAGTCATGATCTCAAATGCTATTGCGAAGAAAAGTAAGAATTTTTTCGTTTGTCGACCTCGCCTGGCCTGCCTGCCTATTCGGATATCTATACTTCTACTTTGCCGTGCCAATCAGGAGAAAAGGCAAAAGTACTGTATCTGGCTCTGCCCCCGCTGAACCCAAACAATTCCTGGCCGTGGCCACATTGGCCAGTCACAGTCAGTCTGTAAAAGTTTCAATTAAAGAGCAAGTATTTTGGTGTCTGTTCAGATTATCACTAGCTATTACTGCCCTACTTTGTTCCATCTGTTGTTTTTTCTTTATCCCAGACGTTCGAACATACATACATATATTTCACTTCCTCATGAGTCTTTGACACCCACTAATTCAACAAGGAAAAGGAAGAACTGAGCCGCTGCTGTTGCTGATAAAGACGACGAATGTGAGGCGTCAGCCGCTTTCGACTTTTTTTTTGCCATATTGCCCGCCACAATTGTTTCAAGGAAGTTATTAACCTAATATCATGCGTATGCGTAATATGGTGTATCCAAAAATATCCAAATGTGTATAGCCATAGCCAAATCTATGCTGTCTCAATCCACAAGGAGGCTTTCTCACTCATAACCGCCAAATTCAAAAGGTGTCATTACGTATGATCGGGTAGATCGCGACTTGACCTCTAGAGGTCACCAGAGGTCAGGATAAGTTCATCCTGCATGATATCAAACGGAATAGTAATGAATCACCTTGACTAGAGGGATTCTCGCGCAACCGTAATGTATGTGTGCTGTAGAGTAGTAGTATTGCCAGTACACTTTAGCGAACCAGTATTTTATCGCCAAACCATTTTAATTCACATTAGCCTAATTTCTTCGTTTAAAAAGTGATATTGCGGTCGTACGTAACAGGTCGGAAAGGAGTCCAGTCCGGATTACACCTTGTCATCAATCTATGCCAGTTCCGTTTAGCCTTTAGCTTAACCAACATGTGGCCATATTTGCCTATCTTAAGCACGCACGCATATCCCGTTTGACTCATACTACTTCCTTACTCTCCATGTTTATAATTTAGATACGCACTCGCACGTACACGGTACATTTCATTTCATTCAATTTCTACTAGTGTAAATAGTCAGGTGAGATACAATTTCGCGACCAAAGGTGTACATAAGAAACGGTCTACGCACCTTCGACTTATGTGTAAAATACGTGACGCGTATGTGTACGCACGCACTTAGACTTAATCTCGAACGACGACGACGCCATTATCTTGAGTCAATAAAGTTGACATATATTTTGACGTCTTCCTGGGTATTTGGTACGGTGACGGTAAGGTAAGGCAGCCAATAATAAAGCGGTAGAGTTCAAAATACTTGACTTCCCGTTACCACACCACTTGGCTAAGCGATTAGTCTTCGATATCAAATTGAGCAAGTGAAAGGTGTGTTCGGGGCGGCGTCGGCCGCCAAGAATACCCTACGTACGATTATTCGGCATTTCGATTTCGACCTACACGGGTTTAGTACTCTTTGCATTTATTTCTATAGCTAGGTTCTTACCCTTTCGGTCTTTTTATAAGAACCAACCAAGCTAATAATAATATAATATGCAAATGAGTTTGAGAATGAGAATGAGAATGCAAATGCAAATGTCGGGAATGCGGCATGCTAGCATGCAGGAGGTCCTAGAAATCCTTTATGCGAATACGAATGTGCATGATATTTTGGAACGTCTAGTCAAAATGTACATGTGCGTATTTATAAGATTATTTTCGGAGTAGAAGCCTGCGAGCCTCAGCCGGCATTTTGTGCTGAAAGTTTTTTTTTATCTTCTAGATTCTTTACGACCGACCGAATGGAATTGCTCTATTCATTTCCTAGAAGAGGAGATGAAGGCTAGACATAATATCATTGCATGCTATACGTACTTCTTGGACGACTCCCTCGAACTTCTTATTTTTTTTATATTCTGAGGGAATAATATCTTGAAGAAGATATTCAAGTTCACTCCGCATGGATGCAGTACGTACTTCCTTCCTTACTAATATGTGCAATACAGTACTTCGAGCTTTCACTCCAATAAGGCTCACAAGGGATGCACCCTGTCATTTACCGAAATCTCCGGATCATTCTCGCCTAGCCGACCTTGTGTGAAAAAATAATATCACGGCCTAAGAAATTTTCAATTTTGTTGGTACCCAGGACAGGAGACAGGACACCCTTAGCCATTTCAGTTCTATTGATTGAATTTTACAACTGAAAACTCTCCCTTGTTAATTTTGGTCTGGTCTAAGTCTATGGTTCTTTTCGAATTCCGGATTCAGTTTTCTCTTCAATTTTCCCCCTCGTCAAATCGATCCGGGGAAGGCAGGCAGGGAAATGCAGTGGAAGTGCAATGCACTTTGAGTTAATATTTCGACGACCGTGTATGTGTGCATTTCGTATTGCGTATATGCGTATATGCGTACATGTGCGTTTGTGCGTATAGTGAGTAAAGTAAGTCTTGGACATTCTGTTTCTGTTCTGTTTCTGTGCATGTAGAAATACACAGATAACGGATGCAAGGAAAGATACGGAATGGAATGAAATTGGGGAAGTGAGAAATGTTATTTCGACAAACCCTCCCTAGTATTTCGGGTTTCGACAACCAAACGAACAAACCACCACCGACGCCGATTACATCGACTCAACTTTCGACGTCCGTTTTGTTCCTTTTACTCTACAGACGCACATACGGAGAAATTCCCACCAGAGTCGAGTATCGAGTGGTACTTCGAATTATACAGGCAGAATCAGAATTATTTTTTCTTGGGCTGGCATTTCGTCATTTTTTTTACACCACTAAGCTTCATTGAAATGTCTTCCTATTCCTACTAGTAGGGGTACATTTCCCAGCCTACCTCATTTGGATGTTGCCAAATAACAAAATAAGGACACGCTTGTATTTTCCTTCCGAATCTAATCCCAAAAACTCCATTACTTTCATCTAAGGCTTTTCGGTCGGTCTAAACGTCCTTCCTAATATAGAATGAATAAATTTTCCCCAGAAGAGTTAATCCTGGCGGAATAATCCTGACAGGGACTTTGGGAATACACGCACTGCCATGCGAACGCGAACTACCCTATGAATATATTACAGTATAAAACAGCAGTGCAGCGTCGTAGATTTTGTGGTACAATGTACAACTCAATTATCCGGATGTAAGTGTGAGGGCTGAAGTTTAGCTTAAATTGCCTGACCGATCCAGTCAAGTCCAGACTGACTGAGACATGAACCCCTATTTTGCGGCCAAAATCCTCGGAGACAGAATGAGAAATTGCTTGGTCTAGTCAAGAGACATTTTCACGGTCAATGTCGTTGTCTATGCGTGCGTAGTCTCTAAGCCAAATCGGGAGCAAAAAAAATAAGTAAAAACTAGGAAGTAGTCGTAGAAAGTACCAAGTATCTGAGCCAAGTAGAAAAGTTTTTTTGTGACGATGCAAGACGCGATGTCGTTGCCTTCAGTCCAAGTCCACTCCGAATTATATTTAATCTTACAAGGACAAGAATTCGCATGTAAAATTCGGGTCCGACCGTTTGAAACTTACATGTGTCATTTGAGATAGAATTTTTATGAGAATGCAGGAGTACGCCCGTCAGACAATTGTGTTAATAGCTACATAAATTTTTGTATTTTCTACACCTGAAAATCGTCCCTTGTCAACCCCTGCCTCTACTATAATAATAATATTTTTACTCGCCGTTTCCGCAAACGTCGAAAGTTCGTCGTCGTCGTCGTCGTGGTCCCCGCCAGTCCGTCATTTCAAATTACTGAAAAGATTTCAGAAAACCGGGATTTCCAAGCATTCATCCCGCGAATACTAATTTTGTTACAAAAGTTTATTCAGACTGCCGAGTGGCTGGCGAGAATACGGCCAGGCCATAGTCATCGTCAGAAGGAAAGAAAAATGAATCATCAAATTATATGCATTTTCTACCCACATCCACACTCATAAATAAAGTTTTTGTGAAGAACCGAATCAAACTGCTATGCAGCATTTCTATTTCAAAACTAGGACAGGCAGGCACAGTCAGAGCTGACTAGACAGGAACAATTTATTATTCCCTAATGAAGTTGACTAGCTGAAACCTATGTAATATTCCATCCGATTGAGTTCCCTAAAGTGAAGTAGTAAAAAAAAGTTTGTACACACACAAACACACACGGCTAATTAATGAGGAAACTCCTTGATGAGTTTTCAACCTTAATGCTCAATTATGTGAGGCAGGCAGGCAGGCAGATGCAGATAGGTCGGTTTTAGGACTCAGACTCAGATAGGCTCCTGGTGAAAACGTTTCAAGGCTTTTTACATAATCTCAAACAATGGAGAAGACAAAAGATGCAAAGGAAGGCTCATTAGGGAAGAAATAGTTCCCACGTCAGCGTCGCCAATAACGAGGGTCATTTTTCGGATGTAAAATTCAAAATTTACACACTAAATTGAAATTCACTTCCACGGTATTGACAAATCGGCGAATTTTTGGGGAAATTGTGCGTGTGCGCTGTTTCCAATTTGACCTAAGGAAAGTACCCCTGGCAGTAGTCGTAGTCGTAGGAAAAATTCAGAAGCAGCTAGATGATGCCAATTTTACGTCTGGATTTTGTCCCTTGTAAGACACAACCATGCATGCAGGTTTTTGGCTCTTCGGACAATAAAGATATCCCGCCGCTCGTTACAAACAACTTGGAAAATGAAAAGTCCTCACGTTCACCGAATAAGGTTCGAAATTAAAATGCCAGCCTGCCTAACCTAACAGCGTTCCAGTAATTTTTTTTTACACCAAGGCCGGAAGGCTGACTGATGTGGCTATATTCTTTGGACTTGGACTTGAACGGTGCGGTTTTTTATTTTTTTTCCCTCCGCAACAATGTTCCTCCCCGGCGGTATATAAATTAATCACGCACAAGAGTACAATAAGATGTTACTCGTACGTACGGTACGTACGCTTACTTCGTTGAAGGTTAAGTGGGAAATTCGTCTTCTCTCCTGGAGAACTAGCTCAGCATCAGCTCAGGACTCAGGAAAAGTATCACGTGCACTTATAAATCCAGTTTTCCGACATTTGTCAGGCTGGATAGAATAGAATAGACGGATGGACAGGACTCCCATGGAATTTTATCTTAATCGGTGGGGTCAAGGCGGCAACCAAAGGTCCCGTTTCACTTCATGCCGTGAATAATTGATCTTGACGGCCGGGACGGGAGATTTCTTATTCTTGGCCACAACCCGTCTCAGCCTCACCCCTCAGATTTACAAGTCAAACGGGAATTTTTTCGAATTTAGTCGTCCAAAGAAAAGGAGCTGGCACTAGGGGAACGGTTGATACAGAAAAAGTGGTCGAACAACCAAAAATTATCCAAGTACAAGTACAGGGTGGTACATAACATTTTTCACTAAGCTGCCATCTCATTACTATTAGTCGTGGTCGAAATCACTACGAACTACGAACCACCCTGATTATATATCAAGCATCACATCACAATTCACAACATCTCCAGTATATACTAGCGGGCTAGCTGTTCGCAGCGGGTAGCGAGTGCGTGAAAAATTGAGTGAAAGGAACCCGTTAGAATGTAGACGTCCGAAAAGTGAGTCATTCATAAAATGTACCCCGAAAAGTATGTATAACTCACTCCGATTCCACAGAATTCGGACCTACGTCACATGCAACATTCAGCTACACATATATCCTCGGATATGTTCAGAAATTAGAATTGACCCTAATTTTGGAGATCTCTGCCTGTGCCTTGACTCCATTCGGCATTCGTGTCATGGATGACTAAGCACTAATTGAAGAAAAAGTATGAGTAATAAACTAGCGCTATGCTATATGGACGTATTCTTATTCATATTCATTAATTATCCCGCGGTGGCGGTGACGACGGTCGTCACCCCCAAAAACAATCCTAATTTTCTGAAGAGTTGCAATTTTCCACCAAAGTGTGCCTTGTCTAGTTTAGTCTAGTCTGGTTTGACATGAATTTGTAATTGTATTCTTGAATGACTGAATAGTTGAATGAGACAGACCGTATAGTGCGAATGCATGTGCATTGTGCATATTCCATGGATATCATCAAATCCCCTGTTCTGGCCTGTCATGGCTTATAATTTGTCCCCATTATTAAATGAATGAGCAAATGAGCCCTTCGCTTTGACTCTAATCCTGTTACATAACGTCCCTGTCATTTTCATGATTCCTCATTTTATTTACGGACTCAGCTTCGGCTTGGCAATGGCAATTGAGAATGATTATGACTCAACTCAAATAAAGTAGCCCATTGGACTTAAGGGATAACCCATGTACCGAAATCCATTTTGAACGATTGGACAAACAAGGTGGGGGTGGGTGTAGTGGTAGTGTATCGGATATCCGAATTTTCAAAAAAAGTATGATTACAAGCACTAAAACTAATAGGACAAAATTATTAGTCTCGTTACTTGGTCGTCTTTTCAATGCAAATTACTTCAAAAGGGCTGTCAGTTCTCTTCTAAATTGGACTAGGTCAATATATGTACAATATAACGAGCGAATATGATGAAGTGCGTTATGGTAGGAAGTTGGAAGTGGCGGTTATGGTAGGTCAACGTGCCAAATTCTTTCCTTCATTTAATTCACTTAATAAACGCTTAGTGCGAATGTGACTGTGATGTGACTGAGGTCAATCAATTTAAATCCTTCGTGTGTGTCTGCATTGCATGATCTATAAAAAAAGCAGTTAACACTAATCTACAGCAGCGTAATATACCTACGTCAATTTATTTTTGCAAAGAGTGAATGGTGTTTAGAAATTGCCCGTACAAAACATGAAAGTGGATCGAAATGCGAAGTATGGTCGTTAATTGAGCTTGTAAGAATTTGGGACAAAATAATTCACAAATTCCATCAAGTAAAGTCAACAATCCAATTCTAATCATACAAAGCTCAACACACACACATACATTGTATTTATTAACAGTACAATTGTCAACAATTAGCGTCACTGCTCATTACACAATACAATACAAGTAGATGGAACTACTCGCGTCCTATGAACAATTTCTATTCTACTAAAACAAATAACTGATCCTTTAATTGCACAATAAATTCAGAAGTTGACCCGCAAATAAATCAGTGACTGTACTTCAATAATTAACTCCTTCAATAGTTGACGAAGCAGAAGCCATCACTTAATTTACTCAACGTTGTTAACCTCACGCGTACGTACGCCTTGCCGGCTTCGCTGCATTGCACAGCAAAGTATTTACTATTTATCTTTACTTTACTTTCTCTCAAGATAATTCATTCCTGGCTTGCCTATGTCTTCCATATGTATGCTAATTATTTTGAACCCAAAATAAATGGCAACGGGATCCACTTAACTAACGCAAGTGAAGTCAAGTCATTCTAGGATTGAAATTGCATGTCTTGTACTGTACGAAAAGTACGTACTTGTCTTTGACAAGACCATCACTTTACTTGTATCTTATTACCCAGACACTAAGTCAGTCATTCGATGCCTTGGTACTCTTTTAGTGTATGCAGTATGCGTGTAGCTCTGAGGGCAAAGATAGCCCAAGTTAGCTACGTTGGATTTATCTCAATGACATGGAGGTTCGAGTGCATTTACTTTTTAAGAGCAAAAAGTGCTAATGAATCCATGCAAATAGATTCTCATGCTACTTTTCTGGTTTTTGTGTACATGTAAGGTAGTCCATAGTCTTACGACAGCTGAACACGGGTACATCTGCTGCAAGGAAAAAATTGGGATATACATTTTGAAGGAAATCATATTCAAAATTTTTTCACTAGTTGATATCCGCTGTAACGAATGGTCAAAATTCTTGTGTATTTGTGAATCAGGGTGATAGTTTGGTTTTCCATGCAATTAACAATTAGGAGGGTACCTGTCGTAGTAGGAAAAATGAAAAACCTGTAGTAACTAGAAACCTTAGTGTGAGAAATATAATTATGAGCCACCCTGTACAAGATGTCGGACTCAAGAAGTGATAATGATAACCCTAAGGAATTGACATACAACACAATACAAGCACCATGTAAGTATTTACTTTGCGAATGAATGACTCAATTCGCAAGTGCCATTCCAATTCCAATGCATGCCCAATGTGCTTCTATTTTAATGGATTTTCAGAGAGCTGAACAAATGACCATTAATGGAACCAACACTCCATTTTCTATTGTTGCTGTAGAACAGATGAGTTAGTGTGAATATTCTTTACTGTCGATTAGCTAAAGTTTTATGTGGGTTTCAGTCAGTTTATCGTGGGAGAATTACTACTACAGTACGTTGTTCAAATTCTGCGAACAACTTGTGTCTGTGTTTCACATTTTTTTTAGCACCGTACATAAAACCGTGAGAATTTTTACGCTGGTCAAACCTTAATGACTCCTTTTGTTTTCACCCGTTCGGAATTTCCTCAATTTTTGCAGCATTTTTTCCATGTAACACCTTTAATTCATAGTTAATTTCAGAACACATGTCACCATGCATTAAATGTCATTGAATGCTTTTCTATTCTAAGAATTGTTAAGGTTTATACTGTACAGTTTAAGCCCACAACATTTTTTTTCTTAATGAATCCTTCCATATGCACCACCTCATCTTTTATACTGACGAGGAGTGAATTCGAATTCTTAACTTGGCGTCACAAACAAAGAACGCCACCACGGCGTCTTATGAAAAACTCCCATTGTTGTTCTTGTTCCTTATCCTTACATGTGTTTTTGTTTTTGTTTGTGTTCGTTCACTGTTAACAGTCTCGCCGTCTGCATCTGAGTCTGAGTCACAGTCACAGTACAGTCAGATCTCCATTTAATATTCACTAATTAAAACACCCTTTCCTATTTGAATACTATTTGTGTCTTTGTTGTCTCAGTTGTTTGGGTGAAGGTGTGGTCCGCCGCACCACCGTCTTACACTAAAAAGTACATGCACCGAAATTATTCAAAGAAATAAAAAGAGACCATGTTCACTCTAAGTTACAAAACCACAATCGACCTAAGAAATCTTTCAAGTTTTACATGCTCCACTCAACTTTGACATTACATTTTTGAACAATGAATGGATGGACGGCCGGAACGCATTTACAAATAGGATTTTCTTATATGTACCGTACCGTGTACCTACTATTTCTATACGTAACATAACATAGCATAACATGAAGCTTTGCATTTAAAGATGGGTATTCAGCACAGCAGACGACGAATATAGAAAAGGAATGGGGTGAAAGGTCAACCGAGACCAAATAATCCTAGCCTATAAGTACATATATAAAATATATCCACCAGTATAGGTCAAACCATTCAGTTCACGCATGGAAAATTATTACGCATATCTATAGAGATTTAAACAGTGTATATATAACTATTTACACAGAGTGAGCAAACCTCTTTATAACGGACCACGAAAATAGGTACGATGTACTAAAAACTAGCACAAAAACGACCATATTATCTCAAAATCAATCTAAACCTTCAAACTTCAAAGCTCCCCATTTTTGATCGTGCATGTTGCATTAATTTTTGTAACAAAATAAGTTGTTCTGAACACAGAGCTTTAAATACTGCTTAAAGAAAGGTATCACGTGGACAAATATAATATTCATGTGCATAACAGTACAAGTACTGGAAAGCCTTCCTTTGTTTTTGTCCCCTTCTCAACACCTTAAATGTATTATTATACTTGGCAAAAGAGAGATGAGCGTTGACAAAACGGCGACGAGTTCAAATTCCCTGTCGAGCACCTACTTAGCCATACATGAATGTCCTCGTTCAAAATCTTACGAGGGATAGTGTTCGGAAGTAAACGCAGAATTCAGTGGTTCGACATTTCCAGTTGCTTTGGCTGCTTAGGTACCACCCTGTTACTATAGGTGTCTTCATAAGGCTAGATAGAAGTTCAACCTATTTTGTATACAAATTATGCTATGATGATATGAGATTTCTGGGTGATTTTTGTTTGACACCCGAGTAGTTTTCCTTGTGAATGTGTGGGAGATGGCGAACGAAGACACGAACAAAGAGAGGACCAAAAAAGATGAATTGAGATGATAATGTCAAAATGGGACGACATGAAAAGACGTCTTTTCGGTGATTCAAGAGAGCCTATAGCTGATCTTCAGTGAAAATCCTCACGTTTCTCGAACTCAGTTCCCACAAGGCAGGCAAGGAGTCTAGCCTGTCTACCATGCAGTAGTTTAAACTTAATTTGGACTCATACAGACAGAGTCCCAGTCCTAGTCCTAGTCATAGTCCGTGTTCTATAGACTTCAGGTTTTACGATTTTAGAATTCAAAACATCAAAGGCATGCAGGAGCCAAGGGAATAAGAATGGAAGAATATCAAAAATAAGTTAGGCAAACCCACTGCCAATATATGGATGCAATGCATGGCTTTGCAGAATCTGACAGAATCCCTGCAGTAAATTCTTTCGTTCAAATTTCAAAAGTGAAGAAGGTTCCGTGCCGTACAGTACAGGCTGCGTGTTCAACATTTCCCATGCTCAAAAGGGAAGAGAAAGATCATGTTTCAGGCGCAATAACCTCAAAATCTGGGCTAATTCGAAACACAATAACACCTTGAACACCATTCTGGTAAAAAAAAACGTGCTGGTATTGTACTATTTATGTTATAACATCACTTTTGTTACTCGGGACCCAAAAATAGAAAAGGTAGGCAGGCACTTGAGGGTACACCTACTTTGTCCGTCGATTGAGTTCAATTCAATTGAATGCACATTGTTGCAGTTGCACATTGCACATTGGGGCCCGAAACACAAAAAGCACATCACTAACAAGAGAGCACCCAAGATTATAGTGCTTATCCATCAACATCAATAAATTCAGGGACTTTCATTCTTTCTTTCCCCCTTTTTTCGCTTGTAAAAGCACAAAATACAGTAGAAGTTTTGAAATAAATAATGTAGTTCCGTGTTCCGTCCATCCAAGGGTTAAAACAAGATCAGGATCAGGATCGTGCGTGAAATAGAAGACCTTTCCCCAAAAATTCTTTCATCATTCAAATTGTTCACATTTATTTTTGTAGAGATTTGTTTATAAGTTGAAAACCTTTCCAATCTCATCCTATTGATAAAACTTAGTCAGCCGGGCGGGATTCGACATGAAAATATAACCTTAATCAATTTTGACGGACGCTGAGGGTTGTCAGAAATAAAATGAAATAGGATTATTTGTAGTTCAATTTTTTAGGGGACGAAAACCGATCAGTAATTTCGAGAAATGACATGCCAAACGCCGCACGCGTCATGCGTTCGTCGAAAACCTGAGTAGAGCTCAAAACTAACCAAAAAATTGTACGATTTCTGGGTTTTCCAACGTGATGTGAATGAAAAAAAAACATTTGACCCTGATTGATGTACAAAAGCCACCCAGGGCGTAAGTGATAAAAACCACTCAAAAGGTGCAGTTGATATGGGTTATGATTATGACGTCACACACATGATACCTGAAATTCAAATCAACCTGTCAGGTCAGCTCCGGCTCAAACCATCAACCTATAATTTTCCTCTGAAATCTCTGAATTTATTTAATTAAAATACGTACACTTTTGAAAATGAAAATTCTCTTTGTGCTCGCTGCTACTGTCAAATCAGAATGAACCAGTTTCGAGATCAGATAACGTAAATGTAAGGGAAACAGAAGCCAGTGTCCGAATTGTACCTATATGAACATAAATTTTAATTAAAAAACAGAATACACAGAAAATTCCCTGCGGATATTGATATCTGTTGAAGATCTGAACTGCCCTGCCCACTTGTTTTCATATTACATTCTGCAAATTGTGAATGAAGGTCGTATCTTGAAAATCTTGGTGCCGAAAAAAACATGCGTAATCCTTTTCTAAAATAAATTAACAGGTTGCTGGTTTTTTTGCTGTACTTTGTTTAGGGTTCGATCTCTCCAGCTTTTTTCCACTAATTTCTCTTCACTAAAATAATCCATTATTGGACGGTGTATCTTTCCCAAAACAAATTCAAGGCTAATATATTTGCCAAAGCCATAATATTTGACAATACCTTAAGGGTAAACACTAATTAATGGGTGTAATTACATTATTTCCATATAATGAGTCGAATTTGAATATTGAATATTATGTCGTGATTTTAAGTTGTATTTCCGTATGTACATATGGCAATTAAAATATAAATTTAGAGATTGCTGAATAAATATAGGTGCACCAAGACTTAGACTCTTGACATATGAGAGCCTTTTTGACTTTTGACAAGACAAATCATCCATGCATGCAAATTTGAATTTCCTTCCATCATGGTTCAAATGCAAAAAGAGTGCAGTGCATCCACCTAACCATAACCCAAGCCGATGCCATATTTAGTTTTGACAAGGACGACGACATTTTTGTTTTGACCCACTTAAACCGTTGTAAGCACGTACTTACGTACTTATTGAAATTTTACAAAGGCAGTGATAAATAGAATCTTCAAGATTTAAATTTAAACGATGATCTCATCCAGGAATAGTAGTAATAGTAATAGTAGCAATAGCAATCGTACGTACAGTAGAAGCCAATGTACACACAAATCTTGTCAGATCACTTCTGGCCTGACTATGTATCAGTTTTTTATGCATTCTGGTACATACCACTTTTTTTAACCGAATGATTCGTTGCCAAAGCCAAACAGTCTGCAAAAGCTGGCATGCCATGCAAATGGCATAACTTTAAAAAAAATCGTGATCTCTAAATGGGGAGCAAGACCTTGCGTGGTGGCGTGTTTAGAATTTGCATTTCATTTGAATTAACGTCTGAATAAAATAAATATTGAACACCTTCTTCATCATTTGCCGGCAAAGCAAAGCACATGTATGTGGACAAACTTGCCGACTTTTATCGCAGATTTTTTTGTCGTCCCATTTTCATCCAACCAGCAATGCAAAAGTAAAAGCAACATGTCGTCAGCAAAAAATTTAAGGAGCTTTACCATTTACCATGTGATATGTGTACAACCATGCAGATATTTCTGCATGTGGTATTCACATTTTCACATTGAACTGAACTGTGTATGTGAATTACTCTATACACTGTACGCCCACAACCAACCACATGCATCTGCAAATCTACACCTGAAGGATAATTCCTACTTAAATTCATCATATAATTCATCATTAAAAAAAATTAATGCCTATTTATCTCTAATGGAATTCCTTAAACTAATCCTAAATAATTTTATTCACACGCAGCTTACGAGTTCCGTCCGACTTACAGAATGTCCTACAGTACACATTTGAAGGTATAAATTTTACACGTTCAAACTGACCCTTGTAAAATAAATTCTAAAAGCGTGCACTGATCATTTTATCAGATTCACGAAAGAATCACTCACGAACGACGAGACCCTGAGGTTTGACACATTGATGGTTAATAGCTTCAAGAAATTATTCAAATTAGTGAGAATTACGAGCAATCATATCAATGGAATTAAAGATTAGTGATTTGAATAAATAAATACTATATGATTATACATGTGAAGATTTAATTGTTATTGATACGCACGCAATGCATAATAAGTGCAAAGAATCATGGGGTGTCTGGACTCATACTCATACACTTTGGAATTCCATTCCAGACAAATAGGCATGGAGAATTCAGGTTAATCCGCAAAAACTGGTCAGTCAGAATCAGACTCGTACACAGTACTACTTTTTATAATCAAATTCTTCAATAAAAATCCTACGGTGAAGTGAGCACCGCACCACTTACTTAGAAGCAAATAACAAATTGGGAAAAAATTAGATCATATGTAGCAGCAGGAGCACAGGGTGGAGCCAAAATTAATGGAAATGGAATTCAAGTTCATATAAAAAAATTAAATCAAGTGTGAAAAGAATGTTGTCAGTGGAGTAGATTGCAAAATGTACGAATAAAAAACATGAACAATTGTTATGTTATGTTATCAAATAATTAATTCCTGATATTACTTCATATGTATATGTCTACAAAAAATGAATGGCGATACTGTATGAATAATGACCACAATTTGGATTGGAATTGAATGTTAACCTTAATGAATTTTGTTTTTGTATGTGTATGAAAATCCAGTTTCCGCATCCATGCTTGGGAACCACGAAACTGACTGAAACGGAAGGAAGAGGATATTACCAGTTCTACCAACTCACGACGATTATTTTTTCTGAATTAAAAAATAAATAAATAAAAAAGAGAAGTGGAGTCTGGGATTTGGGATGATGATGATGATGATGTTGAGGAATGAATTGAAAAATTGTGAATGGGAGTTCCCCAGCCATGCCAGCTTCTGTTCTGTTCTGTTCTGTTCTTGCCATACAGGCATTCATTCCATGTTTTCGTTATGGTCGATTTTTTTAAAAAAGGCATCCATATGCATACACAGGAGTCCATAGAAAAGAAATGGAATGAATTCTCCCTTCAAAAACATTTTTTAACTCTCACTCTCACCCTGTATGGTTGAAAATTAAAAATATACGGGAATATACATCCTGGGATGGCCTGGTCCTGGTCCTGACACCCTCAAAGGGTTAGAATTCAACACAAGAATAGAATTCCAATATTATTCTTCTAAATAAACTCATTTTGAGGCTTCCTCATAGTGTTGAGTGGTGGACCGCTTCCTCCCCCAATCCCAGTGCCCAATTCATACAAACATAGATGCATATTTTAAAATACATCCGTATATTTGTTCGCTTTCGGTTCATAATATTTTGAGAGTCAAAAAATTTTCACTATAGCGTAACGTAACGCAGACAGAATAGTATTTAAAAAAATGAAATGAACAATTTTACGGGGAAAAATATGAAATTCGTGTTCACAAATATTATGAGGCAATTATTTTAAAAAATTGCACCGAAATGTGTATAGAAATTGGAGTGCAGAAATCTTGGTTGGCCTAACGCATAAATATTCGGTGTATTATTCATTATTCGCAGAATTTTTGACAATATGTGGGAATACTAAGGTTAGCCACCCTGAAAAAAATTCTCACCACTTAAGTCTAACCACCATTAACATATGCGTCCATGTTTTTGTACAAACACACACAAAAAAAGTACACAATTCATTAATGCATAATGTGTAACAAAATTTTAATAAGGAAAGGTGTATCGTATATCGTATCGAGTGCGATTGCGAGTGGGAGGGATGAAAAAAAAATATGAATCCTAAGCTTCCTCCTCCGTCGTCTGGTTTTGCTTACAAGTTACCTCATTTCCACCTTCAATTATAATAATAATTATATGTATACAAAATATACATACACAGTCTGTTTTTGTGCACACAACACTCAAGGCTGTCAACCATAAGCAATTATAATTATGAGTCTGTCTGTTTGCAAGTACGTATGATGCGATGTTACAGAATAAATTCGCGAGGGTCGGGTCTCGGGTGCATTGAGCGATTAACCAGCTTGGCTTAAACTTAATCACCTTTAAGCTTATTTCCACATGGTTCACTCCACACAAAATTAATGCGTCCATTTTTTCGGTCATCGACTTCGTATTTGTTAAGTATAACTGCCAAATGATGAACCAGTCCGCACCGCACGTCTTGGTCTTTGTGTCTTTATTCCAATAAAAATTTCATGGTAATCCGCATGATAAGCGAGAATAATGCGGTTTAATAGTGTAATTCGACTGTAAGCCGATTAGCTGAGAAATACTAACGGAAATACCAGGAATTTATGTGTCGAACGAATATTTGGTACTTTCCATAATAAAATATGAAAAATTGTGTAAAAATTATATTATATTAATTATGTAGAATTTTAATACCGGATATTGTCAATATTGTACAGTACTGTACCTCACCGGTATGAGATGAAACGGCAAAAATAAAAATGTCAATCCTTTACAAATTTATAACCCAAATTACAAATTGAAGGATGATTTGTAATAAAAATTGTACAACATATATTTTATTGCACTCAACAAATGAGAATTGAGTACAAATCTAATAAATAAGAGTCGAACAAATGGAGAATGGAAATAATCCCGGAACTACACATGAAGGATTTTAAATTACTAAGAACATGATTTGTTCAATGCCAACAATAACATTATTTTTCGCTCCAAAGATTTTTTGCGGACACAATTTACACTTGGACTTATTTATGTATGGTGTTTGGGGTACACATTGAGTTGTTAATGGCCGTAATATGGCCAGGATGCATGCTGCAGATGCATTGTGTATAATTTGTATGCAATTTTTTGTCCAAAAAAAAATATGAAATTGTGGTTTTTCAGTTGAGTTCATTAGAATTATCACGTAATAAAATTGGAATGATGTTGCGGATTGCGGACAGTAATAACCTCAGACTACGGTGCATTGCAGCGCAGAGCAATAAAGCGCGCATTTTTGAAATTTCGACAAAATATTACTGCGCTTACCTTGAACAATTGGTGAAGCGACAACCAGTAGTCCAATCCCGAACAAAATCCAGAGTTTCCAATGAGACCTCATTTTTGAATTCAATATAATCCTTTCCAAAATATTTCCGTTGAGTAATAAATTACACGCACTAAATTTCTTCCTGCACTGGGTGGGCTTTCGCTTAGGAACAAACAACACTATGAAAAAAACAACGGGCGAGGTAATTTCAAATTCAAATTCGGTTCACCGGGTCCAGATTTGATAACACGCACGCGATGCACAAAATAGACAGACAAAAATGGAGTTTTAATGAGTGATTTTAATAGAACGAACGGAACGATCCGATCGGCCACCCGGCTTTTGACTTGAGTCGTTTTTTTGGCTGGTTAATTTATTCGTGTACGTACGTAAACTCAGAAGTTAATTATTCCGTGTGTTCCAAAGTAGAAAGAAATCTCACAAAAATAATATATGTATGTTTTGTATGCTCCGACTCCAGGTCTCGGTCTCCAGGTAATAAATTACGGAGTGAGATTTTTTCAATTTCAGCTCTGGAATAATTTATGACTCTCCGTCACCGTACTTGTAACACTAATCCAATCCTCTTCCAAAAAAAATATCCAAGTATAGAATGAAATACTGCTTGACTTGGATGTTAAAGTTTTTAACCAAGAACGACCTGCCAAATTCAATTCAAATGTATAACGTTGGCCAGAAACACACACTACTTGAGGTCAAGTGATTTTCCAAAGGGTCACTGATTATAACTGCCGAGCCCAATTCCTTCCTCACAAAACTTATCACGTTTTCTTCTTCTCCAACTAAATTTCTTCCACACCCAAATCGTCGTAGTCGTAAAAACACTATTAAAATCGAAACGTTACTTTTTAAGCTTTTACCAAGGATAAAATTTTAGCGGGAGATTTCAAATTTTTTTGATTTGCTCGAAGAATTTGTCAGGCCTAATAAAATTTCGATATTGGTAAGCTGTGTAGGACTTTTTTAATTTGATAATTTGTTTTGGAAATCAGATTTAGATTTAACACCTTTTTTTAATCTTATATCTTTCCCAGGATAACAAACCGGATCGTATCAAACGTAAACCTCCTACTCAACTCAACTCACGAGAAGCGACTGAAGAGAGTAAAAAAATAGAAGCAGCTCTCGAGTTGTTCAGTTCTTGGGATTTTGGCTTCAACCCACAGAACAGAACAGAAATGTACCCAGATGGGGGGTTGAACAAAGTAGTAGTAAGTTTTTAGGCTGTACTCGGTGATACTCTATCTAAGGTACTCTTTTGGTTTGAGTTTGAGCTTTACGTACGATTTTACTACGATAGTGAAAGTAAAAAGTAACACATAAAATGGACAAGTATATTATTATTATGTCACAGATGTAATGTAACAAAGTGCGTGGTGATGGTACAAAATATATTTTATTGGGTGGACAACCCTTTATGGCTGTCAGGACAGGATTTGCGGATTTGCCTTGAGAAACAACTTGCGAACAATTTGCAAATTAAAATTTTGCTACGGATGTCTATGCATAATTTACTGCACAATGTCTCATTTGTTTGTATATAACGTCTAGATGAGAGGTGAGCAAGCAATTACCGTCTGCAATTAGTACGTACTTCATAAATTCGCAAAATTAATTCAGATCACGACGACATATTGTCTTGTGGATTTGAAACGATGAACAAATTGTAAAATTGGGAAATCTTAGAATTTTTTGCAACTTTTTGGGGTATATTTGCAAAAAAAATAGCTTCCTCCGCTAAGTATACATGTACAATGTGCATCAATTCTATTTTTAAAAATTCAAGGTTTTTGTGGAGGTTTTGATCGGAAAAATCCCCAAGGAAATGATTAAGCTTGATTTCCGTGTCCGAATTCGTAGAAACCCATTCATTGATTCGTGCTCATGATTAATTATTTTTGGCGGAAACAGAGTCAATCATGATTTATTGATATACGTGATATCCGTCAAGATGCTAAATCTGAATTGGAAACCCCATGTTAGGTAAGAAAATAAGTTGAGAATGAATGAATGCGTTTAACTTCTCTTGAGTCATGATATAAGTCACATCTCCTTTCTTCGAATTGATTGTGAAGATTTTTTAAATAAATTCAATTTAACTTAGGTTTGTCCGGAAAGATTACTCATAAGAATGTGGTGTGACCATTTTAAGTCACGTACTCTGACTAAGTTCTTGGGCTATTATAGGGTTTGGTTTTTTGGACAAGTTTTGAGTTGTCACGTGTTGTCACCAGGTCACTCGAAGTTAATTAACGCTGATCTACCATTTGATACGAATTAGGAATGAGTTCTGAAGTATATTGAGGTACTCGTCGAGACAGATTTGACTAGAGGGTGCTTGTCACAATAAAAATGTCTACTGTGTTTACTCTCTATATATCGAACTTCGCAGAATAAATTAATTTGATCTGATTAGAGGAAAGATATCATATAGAAAGTCATAATTACTTTTCGTACCAAATAAAAAAAACTTTGTTCTGTAAACGGAAAAGGTGAATTTCGAGTGTCGATACGAAAAGATGATTTTATTACGGGAAGAAACTTTCGCAACGATTCTCTCTCTTAATGAAAGTATGACCACAATGATCTCTGGAAATAATTTGAGCAAATCTAGTCACCAGTTGAAACAGAAACTTATTTTTTTCCTTGACCGTAATAGATGATTCATTGAATTGCTATTCGGAGCATTAATTGTTTACCAAATCCAGAAGTACTAAAATTCCTACGCCTAATGTATATTTTCCAAAAAGGTAAACAATACCGGCGACTAAATTAATCCAAAAACAAACAACAATCAATACTCTTATCTTTTTTTGCGTACGATGGAGTATTCATGTTTTTAATACTACATACTCCGATGAATCAGAAGCAATTCAAGGGTTTGAGTAAATAAACTAATACTATAAGCCAATTGAGTGTAAACAATTATTTTCGCGGCAAGATACGGCGGTACTAATATTGTAACAAACAAGATTAGCACGTACTGGCACTCCACAACCACATCATTTCACTATGATTTCATACTACGTTGATAAGAATTTTTATGTGTAAGGGACAAGATCGAAGGCTAGCACATAGCAAGTACTTAAAACTAACCGTTTTCAGCGCATTGTCATATTGACGAAATGGAACTAACGTCGTCTCGTTTGAATAAACGATTTCTGATCTCTCCGGAATAGAGAACTATCGTTTATCAGCAACGTTTAAAAAATGCGTGCAAGCATATTTATATCGAAATCTGTCCTAACCGGATTCTCAAAGCTTACAATAATGTAAAGCTGGATAATATACTGCCTTGCCTTGACTTCAGAAATGTATGACAATATTGTGCTCCCCTCTGCCGCCTGAAATATAAAAGTTTACATTGAAGCTTCCATGCCCGTACATTTTACATGTTCTTTTGGTGCTAACTGCTAACCAATTTTTAACTTAACAGCGTGAGTTAACTTAACAGGGTGAGTCAAAAACTAACTGTAAGGGTCAAAGTGTCCAAGTCCAACCTCTTCAAATTAAATGGGTATGTTTAATATCTCGGGCCTTTCAACAGTACATGTATCTCACTGACCCCGGATATGTAATAGCCAATTTATATTAAGTACAGGCAGACCACTTTTCAGAAAAAAATTGTATAAGTATTATAGCTTTGGACTCCTTTCGCTTACTTTTGACTCTGCGGAATAACCGAAATCTGCGGAATTTCAACATTTGTTATGAATATTGACCGATTTCCTGTCATAATTTTTTTTCCATGTTAAATTCACAAGATCCTAAACTTTCTGGAATGCATTCACAGATGTTCTATAAAGTAGCGATTCACAAGGGGTTATACTTTTTAGAATTTGTAAATTTTACGACTACGTTGTGTACTAAAAAGAATCCGAGTTAACAAATCTACATTTGGCTAGATCAATTTGTGAAGTTATTCTAGTTTTGCATTTATGTCCATGTAATCGTTCGCCAAGCAAGTTGACACTCGGCAAATATGTTGTAATATTATCTTCGTATTCAATTAAACAATTTGAATCAAGTTTTCACCTACTGAAAGCTCATTGAATTCTAAGAGAACTATTTTATAATTACTTCATTAAAATATAATAAAAAAATTAATTGATTTACGACATTAAAATCGAAGAAATTTGCACAGAAAGCATTGTTCAAAGTATGATTGAAGTATATATTACTACTTTCTCCAGAATTTTATGGCGGCCAGAACCAAAAACGCGAACAATGATGCAGCTGCAATGACGCTGCCACTGGTAACACTCTTAGACACCATGGATTCTGTAAAATCAGAAATAAAACTCAATGTATTAAACTTAATTTGGAATGGATTAGGTGTATAAAGTTTTGTAATTTTAATTTCTAAAATTCTGCGCTTGCAAATAATGCTTACCAGTGGCTTCATCAGGTGAGACAATAATGACTTCATGACTCACAGACACATTTGGCGAGTCAGTAGCAGTACTCACAGAACAAGTGTAAACTCCGGAGTCAGCCTTGGACGCTTGTTGGATGAATAAAGTGCCATTTTTAAAGACAGTGATTCGTATATTTCTAGTTATCATTATTCCACCTAAGGCCAAGATTCTTACTCCTTGACGCCAAACGATCGCATAGTCCTCTGCAAGAAAAACATGCATGAAGTTTTACATATATTTAGCCCCGGACAATATTTAACTATCGAACTCGAAACTTGCTCTATAGGAATGGCGTCAATATAGAAAGAGTCGATTGATGTATTTCAATTGAATTCAATATTGCGGACTCATTTTAAGACTCACCGTGTTGTTGTCCTTCGCAGTCCAATTGGATACGGGAGCCCTCCTTCTGAGTAACTGTTCGTGGCATTGTCGTAATAGTCGGTAACCCATTGTTCACTCCTTCAACATTCGCGTAATCTCCATTATTTGTGTTGTCTGTGTCACAACGCTCAATAATCTTAGCCAATGTATGAATAACATATCGACTGCTAATTTTGACTTCCAGAACCTGATTATGCTAATACCGTTGAGCTCTTACCCGGAAAACCGGCCGAATCATGCTCAATTCAATATCCTAATAATAAGTATATTATAAAAATATTTTGATTGATAATTTACGGTACCGCAGTTTAAGAATAGAACTTTGAACTTTTCTTTAACAATTCTGTCGAACGTTTAGGTGTTTTGTTGAAACTTTATGGAGGTGGGGCTTCTGAATTACCCAACTGATTCGGAATTTGGCTGATTTGGTTTGGCTGTCTAAAATGAATGTGTACCGTACCTTGAGCACTGGGTGCGGCAGATATGACAACCAGTAATCCTACCAGGAGACACAAAATGCAGAGTTTCCATTTCGGCTGCATATCTATTCCGATTTCAATTTGATCCTTACGAAAGTATTCACAATACTTAATTACGATTCAGAATTCCTAGGGGGAATACCTAGGAGTGAATCGTACATGTTTTGTTGCGAACTATGAACTGCAGGCTCCAGTGAATAATTTGCCGTGTTATATTTTTCCAGTTTATTAATTTTCTACTGAGAAGTGGTCAAGGAATCTATACAGTAATTGCCGTGCTTGTAATTGCATGTATAATATTGATCTACTCGTCTTATGTGAAATGAGTATAAATGAAATGAGTATAAATGAAATAAGTATAAAGCTCCTGTGTATAGGTCGGTTGATTCCCTTACCATGAACATGTAAAATTAAGTTCCTTCAAACGTTCAACTTTGATCATAAATGCTGTACACATGAATGAGATCAAATTATTCTGCAGAGGTCACTGATAAATGTCGAACCCAATTAATTCATTATTCCTCATAAACTTTAATACGTTGTGGCTGTAGGTTTACATTTACCGACCGAAAGTGTACCCAATAATGTTCTCTGCAAATTCCACTGCTGTATAGAAAATTAAAGTTATTGTAAATGTCATGACTTAATTTTGTAAATGTACAAAGTACAAGTGAGTGACTCATTCATATAGAAGTGAGTATTAGATTTGTGCAACATATTTTCAAAGGGAACCAGGAACAAATGCAATAAGGAAAACTAATGTCATTTCATTTATTATTTTGTCATAATTTTCAATGAACCTTGCATGTATGAGCTACAATGCAATGTCACAACAGGGTTAATGTACCTTACGTTAGTTAACATTAAACTATAACACGTATTAAACTTAGAAGATAATTAAATTGCAGTATGTCGTGATGTATTTTCAATTCCAAATAGTCAATCAATCGTGTACGTACAGGAAAATTATTCTCATGAAGTTAATTGACTTTTCCTTGCCTTGGCCAGCCAGTGCAGTAGTCTCATCCACTTCTCACCCAATAATTATATTAGTTTCTTATCAAATACTCACCTTGGACTTATTGCTCTGTTTTGTTCTGAATAATTAGTTAATTAGTTCAGGAATTACGTTAATCTTAACGAGTTTGCTTATCTTAACTCAATTAACCTGTAGCGTAGCTTGCTGTGTCGAAACAAACGTGCATGGTTTGGTTATATTGATTATATTTCTAATGAAGTGAGTCAGTTTTCAAAAAGCAGGGCAAGTTTTCACACCGGAATTTGAGCTCAACTTGTCATATCACTGTTGAAAAACCATTATGTTTCGGTACGCTGTGATTTTCGTCTTGTTCTTGTCGCATATCGTCCTCAATACAAATGGTAAGTTTTGTATATATTTTTCGGGGATTGTATTTGTAGAACGAATTATTTTAGAAACAAATGTTACGAATATTTTCTTTAAAACTAGGTTTAAAATGCGTTCACTGCCGACTGGATTTATGCACTCATGATTATTGTACCCAATCGAAACAATTATTCAATTCTTCGTCCACTGAGACCGCGTCGTACGTTGAAATTGAAGAATGGGCCAATATTCCAGCATGTCCAGAAAAACCTGAAGATCGTGACAAATCTGAGTTCATTCAAACATGTAGTCCCCATGCTTCGTCCTGTGGATTTTTCAATTACAAAATATCAACCAAAAATTTGCCGAATATTGTTCCAGGAAACCAAAGCGCTGTACCCGTGGTGGCTGGACGACCAAAATCTTACGAATCCTCCGTAATTGTTCTCGGCTGTGTGAGATCGGATTTCAAATGCAGAACTGGATTGAAACAAGTTAAGGATGTTGCAAGTGTCAAGAATGAATCCTCACCAGCCGCAACCGCAACCCCTCCCGTCGTGGTTGAATCAAAAGTTAATCATCTTGAAAGTATTAACAATGCCACCAATTGTTGCAAATGTCAAACAGACATGTGCAATTTGAAAGATGATTTGAAGGATTGCAGTTTGAATGTCATCCAGAACCCTCAAATGGACCCTCCATTGTTCCCTCCGGGTGCTAGTGGTGGAAATATGATTTTTGTTTCTAACATTTTGGCCTTAATTGCGGTTCTTGTTAACTTTTTCTGAATACCCAATGCAAAAATTTTCTGATATAGTTTAGATTTTCCCTACAACATTTATGGTTAAGAAATATTTGTTCGTGTATAATAAAATATTTGAGAAATCCAACCATTGTTTTTTCTGGTAATGTGATTTATTAAAATTTGGGTGTTAATCTGAGGGTTAGATCTGTTCGGCAGACATGGCGTGACGGTTTATTACCCTTCGATTAATTTTTCTGTGGAATAAGTGCACCGGCATTGATGAAGCAACCAAAATATTGAATCAAAAATTCTATGATTTATTGGAATGTAATTTCTTGTTCAATTTAATTTAAATAAATATCCCCGAGAGAGCAATAGTAATATGTAATTTTAGACAACAATCAAAATAGAAAAAACTTGCATAATTTTTTTTGTATTGGCAATGTTTGGCACGCGTGCGTGGTTTTCAATCATCATCGGATGACGATGATGAAGAACTTTTCGATTTCACTTTTCGATTCTCCAACTCTGTAATTTTATTCTTCAAGTCTGAATTTTCTTCCTTCAAATTCTCCACTTCTGATTTGAGTTTCTCATTTTCTTTCTCTAGATCTTCAATTTTGTCTTTCTGTTTGTCCAGTGCAGAATCTCGTTCATTTTTGAGCTCATCCAACTTTGAGTCAAATTCATCCTTTTCGTCCTTCAGTTTTTCTCTCAATTTGTCATTTTCTTCACCCAAATCATGGAGTCTAGATTTTAATTCGTCTACTTGTTCCTTGTATTCCTGCAAGTCGGCGATTACGGAGTCCAGCTGAATGTGCAATTTTCTTAAATTGCTTGTGTCTTCTTCAGAGGACTCGATTAGGTTGTGGATAAGGTCTTGGCAGTGTTCCATTTTAATATGCTGTAAATTATAAATTGGTCATTACATAAATTCATATTATACTAACTTTTGGGCCACCCTGTACATAACGATTCTAATTTCATGCAAGATAATATTGTATTCCGATAATTTTAGAGTGCCGAAACTAAAAGCCAGCACAAGTTTGAAAATATTATTATGTAAGGCGTATGTATTATTACCGGAGTAGCGTTAATAGAATATTAACCCGAAATTACGATATTTTAGAACCCAAAACCGGAAAAGTCCTAATTTCAGAGTCATAATCAAAATACATCCTTTTAAACTATGACTTTTTTTCTAATTTCGTTATGTTTTCGTATAGAGATTTTGTAATACAAATTATACTGCATGTTTCTTACCTTATTTCTGCACAATTACAAACTTAATATTATAAATTAAATAGAAAAATATGGGACGACTGATTGAGTTGAACTCTTCTGAGTAACTTAGGGTAAAACTGTTTGACGTGTAAGTAAAGTAAGTTAGTAAGTATGAGTTGAAGTTGATTATTTTCAAGGTAAATGTAAACCACTTGTGAGTTAACATGAAAAATGGTTAGCAGAGTCCGCCAGTGGTATGGGTGAATCAGACAGGAAGGATAAAAGACTGATTAGATTTGCATATAAAAGAATGCAGGATGACCGTGCATGGTTTGATAATGAAAATTGAATCAAAAAATAATTTTTCAATACTGATTTGATTTTTCCGGACTCGTCGACTTCCTGCTTGTAATTTTGGAATACAAAAGTAGTGTATATAAATTATATCAAGTTAATTTAATTATTACTAAAGTGAATATTTAATGCGTTATCAGTCCACACTCTTTTCGTCGTACATTTATGTAGCCAGGGTTGTAGAAACTTGGGTAGCCGAATCATTCATGTTCATTATTCAAACAGGGGATATCGGACAGAACCAGGAAGAATTGAACCCTTGACTTGATAGTAATCATCCATCCATTCTCACCACTGCGCCAATCCAACCGATAGATAATACCTTAAACTAGGCAGCTCCAATTTGTAATGAAAGTAAACCGATTGCCGATAAAAATCAAGATAAATTTAAAAAATTCAAAACCCTTCCTACGAAAATTATTTTCTGAAAACTCTGAGCATGTTGTGCACGTGGAATCCCATCGCTTCCAATCGGATAAGACTGTAAGATAGGTCAGGAAGCATTTTTTACGATCAGTAATTAAGTTAGTAAAGTATTTTTGGAATTACCAGTTCTAGACGCCTAATATACTATCCAAATATAATGCGTGTTCCTCTTTTAAATGTCAACACGCGTATTTTTGTTTCAGAAATTACGGTAAGATACATACTCTGCGTGGGCCAAAATTAATTATCTTTGTTCAAATATTATTGTTCTCAGTTTCGTCGTAGTAATTGGAATTGATTCAATAATATCAGCTCGGATAAACCCCTGGTCTTTCTAGTACAGTTAGAAAGTTGGGACTATACAGTTCACTGGGGTTATATAAATTACTTTCGCTACGCATTCATGACGACGAATAAAAATGTCGAACAGTAGCCGACACCCCTTTTCTACGAAGGACAAGGATATCACAAACAATTTTCATACGCAGTTCGATAAACCCGATTTAATTGAATAAGTATCCTGAGCAGAGCAAATAGTACAAGTGAATTCGGTGAACGATCTGACCGGAAAACATACGTCATATCACCTTAAGCTCGGATTCATCATGACGCATTTTATAGATAATTCGACAGACATATATTCCAGGGGTTTTCTGGTCTTCTGGAGTTTGTTATTGTTATGCAACGGTTCAAGAATCATCACAGATAAAAATGGCCTCGACACAAAATTCTGGGAGAAATGGAGGTGATGAGGATGATATAACATTTCTGGCAAGTACTTTGAGATTCGAATACAAGTAAATAGTCAGAAATATTATAAAAAACTGTAAATTTAGAATTAAGTTATATGGTTTTTGTTTTTAGGACTCCACAAAACCGAATGTTGTGTATTTTATTGGTGAAATCCTTGTCTCAACGTTTGCCATCCCAGGGAATTTATTAGTTCTTGTGGCTTTCATTCGAGTCAGAAACCTTCGACGATACAGCAACTATTTTATTATATCATTGGCGATTGCTGACCTAATGGTAAAATATCTCACTCATATCTCTTATTCTCTAATCAATCTCTATCACTCATTAGTTAAACCGAGAGATGACATAAATTTTTAAATCTAAACCTACATCTAATTTTTAATTTATTCTAGATCGGTGTTGTAAGCATTCCTGTCTGTCTGGCCCTAAGCGTCGGATTACCTAAAGATAACCTTTATGGTTGTCTCAGCAGTTTATCCATTCTGCGCTTCGTACTTTTGGGTTCAATGTTTTCTTATATGTTGGTCACACTTGACCGATGGTGGGCAATCGCCTACCCATATTCATACCAAAAGAAAATGAAGACCAC
>JAQGCB010000088.1:0-33339 GCA_034698835.1 Protaphorura tricampata
TCTCCCGGATGGAGCGTTGTCAAAAGGTCGATATGATTTTGGAGTTTGTCGGCAGGGACTTCAGTGTTTCCACAAATAACAGCCTCCAGAATTGCATCGTGAATAAAAATGTACTGATCTTCGGTTTGAACCTACAAAATACGTCAGAAAAATAAACCACACGCCCGAAATACTCGTAATACGTATATATATAACTTGTGGTCCTACAATAAGTCTGGTCCGGACATTTTTATCAGATTCTCATAACGCCCCACGCTCAACGACTCTGCGCTATGGTACGGTATAGAATTGGCTTCCAAGTAGATAAAGGATCAGACAACAGACTAAAGAAATTTCTGATCTAGAGCATTTCGCACGACATTCTCGCAATGACACTTGCTTGTTCAGATAATCTTAGCATGCTCTCGAAATAACTTCCGAAATCCGAACAGTTCGATCTTCGATTCGAACTGTTCTTAAAAATTGCCAGAAACTACTGCGCTGTACTAATCGATACCTTGAGAATTAAGAATTAAAATCTTACCATATAATTTCGTTGAGCTCTCAAACAGGTGACATGGCCATAAATGTCAATCGTATTATCATAACGAATCCTCTCCAACATGGAGTCAATAACAATGAAACAACCCGTACGCCCAACCCCAGCACTACAATGAACGAGCATAGGTCCGCAGTCTGGAGGATTTAGAGCTTTCACTCTTCGAAGGAACATTAAAAATGGTGCCGGATGGTCAGGAACGCTAAAAAATCAAAAAAAAATCGATGTTTTGATTGATGATTTGACGATGATGATTTAACTTGTTCAGTTAACTTGTAAATAGGTAAATAGGATACCTAAACAATAATAATATACTAAACTTTAAGCGTATACTTACCCATGATCCGGCCAAGCCGTGAATTGCAACTGTTTGATTTCTCTAGTTTGTTGCATGCCAGGCTAAAGGAAATTAAAGTTAACATTAACATTAAATCTGTAAAATATGCTCATCCAGAATGTACAACGGAATAAAATTAATTTACCACTGATTTCCGCACTAGGAAACTGCGAATACAATAAGTTGCCAATTCTTGGACTTCCCGTAATGTAACAGTAATATCCCCATAAGTTTCTGACCCTCTCGATGGCCAATATTGATCCTGCAAAAAAACAAAATATTGTACTTGTAAGTAGAAGAATAAGAAGTTAATTACGTGAAGTACTTACGCATTTCACACGAGTTCGTTCTTCTAGTCGAGTCATCATGACAATCGTAGCTGTATTCACTTCCCAACTCATTCGCCAAAAATCATTAAATGTTTCCGGTAATGGACCCTAAAGTTGCATTTCTATTAGTTGCATTACATTATATGGTAAATCAAGTACGCTACTGGTCAAAACTAACCTGAGTGGCAATGTATGCATTATGTCGTCGATAACCATCACAGTAATTGGCATTGATGTAGTCTGTCCCAGGACTAGAGTCTGATTGAATAACAACTCTTGAATGGTCATAAGCAACGACATTTGCGTAGCGATTCTTAGGTTTATTAATTTCTAGATTTGAGCTCTCCCATGTGAATTGTTGTCCAGGGTCGATACTCTCATATTCTTGGGAGAACAGATGGTTGTCATTTGATTTGAGTGCTGAAATTGAATTACATGTAATTAGTCAAGTCTGTAATGAAAAGATTTAGTAATAGCGTGAAACTATTAAGAGAAAGACAATTTTCTACTCTTGCCTTTTGTAGTAAACCATACCTGATATGTGGGCGCTGAGGTCAGGGATCAGAATCGGAGGATGCTGAATCATGGCTGGAGATTTGTAGTTCAAACGTCGCATCTCCACAGGATCACTCGGGCCATCTCCACAACCTTGAAGAAGTAGAATCAGTTCAAGTTTTGTAACAGAAAATTGGCGCAATATGTAATATTATCGAACATAACTAGCCACCTTTTTTTGAAAAAATATATTACTCACCATTTATTCCATCCGGACCAAGTGAGTGCATGCCAAGACTAGAAGTAATGTAGCCAGTAGGCATAGGACCGTCTGGTCCATCCGTCGCTGACATGAGGGGCTTGAGAACTCCGGATTGGTCCACATGCTTATGGGATATTCGCCTCCTGCACACATACAATACAGACAGACGGCGAAATCAATTTAGGGAAAATTACAGACACGAGACCATTGTCCCGACTCCCATAATTTCCAAAATATACATAAAGAATAGGGAAGTAGAAAGCGTGACACATCGCATGGGACAACTAAAACTGACGAGAAAGTTGAGCATTTCCAAAATCAATAAACAAGTCCCGTTCCTCTCCTACCTTCATGAATAAAACACGTACTCTCAATCAATTTATTGACACACAGTCAAAGTTGAACCAAACCAGCAGCAGTACGTGCTGACTTTTGTATATTACTAATGTATGAACGAACGCACTATTGGTTGAGAGGGAAAGTCCAGTGAAAGTGAAAGCTTTCACCCCAATTCAAAATTGAAGATATTTCGACCGAAAAATAAAAATGACATACTGTCTGTATTCTGTATATTCTAGGATTTTCCCTTTCTCGCTCATTTAATCCGTATTTAAGAATATTGTTAAAAGCAAACCTTTTGAAAAGGAAGCAAACCAGCATACAACAGGCTGCAAAAATGACAGCAACAACAGGAGCTACAACCCATAGCATTCCAGGCTCAGGGACGCTAGTTCGTACTGAAATTCCCGGATCTCCTTGAGCCAAATCGTTTGCAGGACGACTAGGTGGCTCACAAGCATGGGCTTCGGGCATGTTCAATGAAATTAAGTCAGAGAACGGACTGGAAGTGTATAAATGCTGAAAAGAAAGTAAAACATTACGAATTATAATTATACTCATTTAAACTATTTTATACAATTGACATGCGACAATCCAGTAATCTTTCATACCTTTTGAGGTGTATCAACTACGGCCATAAGGAAGATTCTATAGCGTGCATTTTTATCCAAAAGTTTATTGTCAAAACCATTGTACGTAGCACCGTCTCCGAGAGTAAATTGTCTTGGAATGGCGCTTGGCAAGAAATTTGCTGCAATATACGGACTTATAGGAACACTGCCGTCATGAGATAAGTCATCATCATCATCAGGTGTAAATTGAACCCCTCCAGTGGACACAACTCTTGTAGGAATCCCAGGTGCGCCAGCCATCTAAAAATAACAAAACATAAGAATTAATGTAAACTTTCCCCAAATATACATTTATTAAGTTAAAAACATACATTTTTAACGACGAAAAAGTCAGGCAATTTTCCTTCCAAGGATTTCGAGTCTGGGACGACCACTAAATAATAATGTGAAATTGGTCCATATTCCTCTGATGCATGAGGTAAATAGAGATTCACTTTTTCTGTAATTATAAAGTTATTAGATTATCCAAGCGTTTAAGTAATTTTACAAAGCAGTAACAGTATTTTAACCCACGTAGTAATTCTATGGATTGTAAGTAAAATGGGAGCACTGCATTGTCTTTAATAGAAGCCGGGGATTTAGATCTGCAAACGTGGTCGTTTTTTAACGGAGGTAATTTCTAACTGGAGATCTCCCAAAATCATTGATTCTAGTTGATTTGGATCCTTCAAAATTTTTGTAAGATGCTGTCTGTCGTTTTTAATTGTAATGTCAATTTCTTCTCTCAAATCCGGGTTTTCCTTGAATCGAATAACCCAACTAGGTGTTTTATCTCCGTCGAACCATTCTGTTTTTGGAAATTTCTTATAGTCAAGGCCCCCTACATTAGAAGTGACATAGTACCAAATTGTTGTAGCAGTGACGTTTAACTCCTTTTCCTTGAAATACTGCTGGACGAAATGCTCAAATTCACGACGTATTATTTTCCCGCCTGTCCCTGCAGGTTTTTCACAATCAGTTTTGTGGTTTCTGAGTGCCAGTGCAACAAGTATGTATTCGTTAAAAGTCCTTTTCAACACAGGAGGTACTAAATCTCCTGAAATCAAGTCTTCTAGTTGTTGTGGAGACTTCATAATTCCTGGTAAACTGTTCTTTTCAATTTGTATTGTAGTTTCAATAGTGTCTCTAACACCAGAATTTAATCGCACTATCCATTCACCGTTTACAAGTTTTCCTTCGAACCAATCAGTTTCTCTATTCGAAACTTTATTTTTGTATTCCTCAATTAATAAGGTAAGCTTCCCAGAGACATTGAGAAGTAAATTTCGGATAATAGTCTTGACTTTAATGGAAAATTTATCCTGGTCGAAGTAATGCGTGATGAAACATTTTAGCTCCTCCGCTGTTGCTTCTTCCTCATTCCTTGCGGGATTTTCACGGATAGTTTTATAATTTTTTAATGCAATTGCAAGTATTACATTGTCTTCCACAATTCGAGGACGTGAGGGTGCTATTTGCAGTTGTGATGAAGATGGAGAGAATAGAACCATTCTTGAGGTTGACGGAGTCGCTTGAGGTGGCTCTGGTGCATTGTCCTCCTCAATTTTGTTTCTGGCCATGTTAAATCCGAAGGGACCCAGGGTTTTGAACGAATCAATGTAGAAGTTTTCTCTTTCGTTTATTTCTTTTTCATTGACACCTTCTATATTCTCGACCAATGCAAACCTAAAATATTGTAGAGGATCTTCGTCGTCCCCATGATCCTTAAAAAAATGTTGGTCAGCCCTTACGCTACCGTCATTCTTGTTTTTGATGAGATTCTTGTGTTGACGGATTCGAAGAAATACTTTTCTGCTTTGACCAAAATAAATTGGTCCAATCATTGCACAGTCAGGTTTCACACAAATTAGTACATAAATTCCTCGCTCATAAGTATTGCAGGTGTGAGGTTGCAAACCCAGAAAATTATTTGTGTAACGATTAAATATTTTGGAATTCGGATAAATCCAATCACAAACTCCGCAATGATCTTCTCGTCCGCAAGGTCGATTGAAATTCTCCACTTTCAGCATTTCTCGACGAATTAAGAAACGCTCTCTTCGTTTCAGTTCATTCCGAAGAATTTTTTGTTCTTTGACTATCAAGTCAGTGTCGTAATTGTTCAAATCTGAATTAATTGGAATTTCCATCACGAGAGTAATCAAATTAACAAAAGGTCGTCAAAGTATTAAAAACACTTTCACAGACTCACAGTACTCACAGATCACAGCTCAATTAAAATTTAATAAAAAATTGTGTAGACTCGAAATGTTATTACAGTGAAATGAACCATGTGGTGTATATTATGAAAGTCCGAAAGCACGTTAACTACGTGAGTGTATGTTTATACACAAAAGTAATGTTGCCTGTCACCTAACTATTAAGATAATAGTTAATTACATTCATTATCAAAACTTTAACTCTCAGAAATAACATTGCATCACCTTAAATGAACTTGCGTACAGTACCACTCACTACTTATATACTTTCTCAACCAAAATGTTCTATGTTTATCAATGTTAATTGTATAATTGAGAATCTGAGAATCTAACCTTTCATGAAGCAAACGTCTGGACGAACCATCGGCAAGGGAGCAGCCATATGGGTTGTGACGGTAATTTTTGCCGGTGGGCGATAGGACTTGTCCATTGGAACTGCAGTCACATTCACGTTGTACGTTGTAAACGGCAAGAGGTCATTCACAGTGAAATATTCTTTGTCAGGAATAACTCGAAATTCTTTGGGTTTGAAATACTGTGTTTGCGTCATCCCGTCCGAATCGACAAATTCCTTGATTGCATCAAATGAAATCTATTCCAAATAAATAAAAATCATAGCAAATTAATGGTAATCATTATTGGCCCATTCCATTTCAAAATTGCTGCATTGATTTTCAGAAAACTCTTACCATATATTCGATAGGATTCAAACGAAGTGGCCGAGTCCATTTCAGAGTCATTGTTCGAGTACTTAAATCGTCAGCAGTCAATTGTAAGGGAACATCTTCTGGTTTTAACTTAACAATAACTTTCTCTGACACTCTTCCTGTAGAATAAATATAGTTTAAATGAATGATTATCATGTCCCTTTAGTATATGTATTGAGTTTTCTTACCAAACCCAGACTTTGTTTTGGCACAAACGAGGACTGTGTACTGGGAATGTTTTTCCAAATTTACAAGGTCTGCAGACATGGTAATTCCGACGGAAGTATTTTGCCACGTGTCCAGATCTTCAATAGCTGTCGTCGTGTAGAAGACTTGATAGCCAATGAGTCTCCCTCGAGACGGGACACCTTCCCACCAAACCTATAGAAAGTATCGAAAAGTGCTTTGAGTTGCAAATGAGCTTAGTACAAATTGAGACGAAAATTCGGAGTTTGATCTGACCTCAACAGTTGACTCTGATGTGGCCATAGCCTGAAGAGCAGTTGGAGCCCGTGTCATCTCTTTTTCCGTTTTTATGACTATTCTCTCACTCAATGGACCTTGGCCTTGACTCGTTGAGGCGCTGATTTGTACCCAGTATTCCTGACTTTCCTCCAGTGACCAAAACACAGCCTGCAACAAGGATAAATGTTACGAAACATAATAAGTATTGTATTATTCGCTCACTGGAGAGTTTATTACCTTCGTGACGGTCACATTTCTTTCCACCGAGTCGCCTAATTTCCTGTGAAACGTGACATGATATCTGAGGATTTGTCCATTTCTGTGCTCTTGTGCTGGGGGATCCCAAGAAATTGCGACTACATCCATAGTTTGAAATCGAAATGATATATTTGTCGGTGGACCAGATGGACTTCCTGTATTAACCAAAATAAAATTTATGTAACAATGATCAGTGAAATGGAATTATATATTACAAAAATAAATCTCACCTTCGGGTGTAGTGTAGAACTGAACCACTTCCTGACCATAACCAATATGATTTCGAGCAGCGACACGGAACTCATACTCTATTCCCCGTTCTGTTTAAGATTTCAAAAAATTCCATTAAAAAAAAACTTTTCCGAAACAATTAACCACACGGACTACTGTCATACAAAACTTAAATCCACATAACAAAAACGGTCCTCTGATGAAATTGTTTTAAACATTCACAATATGTATGTTTACCAAGTTTCTGCAGTTTATGAGTCAAAACTTGTCCTCCTTCAAAAAGAATCTCTTCGAATTGTCCATGTCTGGGACCGAATTTCAACCGGTAACCCCTTAACTCGCCAAATGTTTGTGATGGTTTGCTCCATTCCAATTCAACAGTGACGATTGAATCTGATATAACTCTGAAAAGAGAATAAAAATTATAACTGATTCCGGAGATAATATTTTAGTATTAGAATTAGTACAATTTACTTGAGTTTAAGGTCTGGCCTTGAAGGAACACCTCCGGGTGTTCTCACAGGAACTTTCTTTGAACGAAGTCCATCACCTTTTCTTGTGAGTGCTGCTACTTGAGCCGTGTACTGTGTGTCTGGCTGTAATTCTGTTGCATTAAATTCTCTTGCATTCCCATCCAAAATATCAAATCTGAATGGATTGTTGAGTAAATTTAGGCCATCATTCGTAACTTCTTGGACATGGATTTGGTACCCTCGAATCACTCCATGCTTTTCATTTTGATTTGGAGTATCCCAACGTATCGTGATTGTTGTCGAGTTCAATGGAACGGCACTCACATTCTGTGGTTCTCCAGGAACTAATTTTTTTTATATTACCAGGAGATTAATTTAAAGAACCATAAAATTTGGAATAAAACCAGAGAAAAGAAATAGAAATTACAGGACTCAGACTTAAAGAATGGAATTACATTACATTAAAGGAAAGAGTCCACATAATCAAGAAAAATGCAGACGAAGTAGGTACGGTACGATTAGAAAAATACAGTTTTTAATATGACTTAAACGAGAGTGACTTCAGATTTATTCGGTAGTCATTTTTTAAAAATATTAATAAATTAATTTCAAAATCCATCTTTTTGTTTAAAAGATTTCAGTTTTCGAATCTAGAATCAACGTTAAAAGCTGGAGAATCCAAAAATTGAGGACCGATTTTGCAGAAAGAAGTCCAACAGAGAGGCAAATTTTCTCGGATCTATATCGACATTGAAAAGCAAGCGAAAGCGTTTATTTTGCGAACAAAATATTCTGAAGTCTCAATTACTGACTTTAAATGGCCTCAAATCGAATGATTTGAAAATGTTAATTTCAATTCGCTTATGTAAGGTTAGCCAACTGCACAAGGCAGATATGCTAGTTTCTCCCGAGTGGGGTAAAATTCTGTTTTAACACTGCAGTAAAATGTTCCCAGTTCATTTTCAATTAATGTGAAGGAAAGCTAACGTAATTGGCAATTGCACTTGAAAGAACCTTGAGATCACAAACACAGAAGTTTCAAAACCTCAAGATTCCTAGAATATTTTGCCATAGGTTAGGATCAGAATAATTGAGAATTCGTGAAAAAAAAGTTGAAGCATAATTGCAACTAGAAGCAATAGCAAAGTCAGCCTAAATTCTAAGTATTAATTTGCCGTTTGAGCGCTATGATTGACTGACACCTTTAAAGCCAGGCTATTTTAACGCAAAGAGAGTCAAGAAGAACATAAGGCACTGCACACTTTGGACGATGAAATCTAAAGAGAGCATATCGATATATCAACGACAGATCGGGTAGTGGCCACGCTCAGATTTGATTCCTACCTAAAATAAACTCGAAAATCCCAACATTTTTCTCACAAAAATACCAAAAAAATGGCCGATACCCGCTCAGAATACGTCGTACAAATAGTCAATAGTAGAATTAGTAAAAAAGAGGGAGGCTGAAGTGAGTCACTTACTGTGGGCTGATTTTCATGAAGAGAAGGAGATTTTTTTGCATTTTTTTTCAGGGACGCATTTTGATTTGATTTGTTTCGATTTTTCAAACAAAGTTAGGGTAAAATTTACATTTTTTTAAAAACAATTTGTTTGAGTTGCACCCCAGAGACACGAAGAAGGGATTGAGTTTAAAACGAAGAAAGAAGGAACGTCACCCATTTCATTCAGAGTGCGGATTCAGACAGACACAAAAAGAGACAAAGAAAATTAAACACATAAAATTAGTGGTTAAATTCAAACGGAAGTCGACTACTACTGGTGACTTCAATAAATAATCTGTAATTAATAATTCAATCTTGTCAATTCCCATTCAAAACAACAAGGTAAGGTGAAAACTAAATCAAAACGGGGAATAAAGAAAAAAAATATGAAATGATCTTTACAATCAACTTGAAATAATATAAAATAATAATTTTAGTAACATAATTGTATAGGTCAGGAATAAAAGGAAGTGATTAAGTCTAAAAAAGTGCAGTAACTTTGATTACTGTGAACAATTTGCTTGCATGTGCAGTGAATAATTGACGAGGAATCATTTCTCATGCTTTTTGTCAGATTTAATCCCTCCCAGGCTTAATCCCATCAATGTTTTTTTCCCACTTAAAGATTCTAAAAATTGAACTGACAAAATAATCTTGTTCTTTTTGACGAGAGGGTTCGATTCTCTCGTAGATAATTTTCCAAAGCCGTAAATTCAGGACGATCGGAAAACTGAACTCATTAATTCCACCGACCTGAGGTCTACAATTGAATATACCAAGATGATGTACATTTTAATTATAACATAAGATATTTCTTAGTTGACAGCATATCGAAGAGCTAGTCAGAATATGAGAATTTGGTCAACTTAGGTCAAAATGTGCGGCTTTTCTTAGCTTTTTAGAAAAATGCTCGGCTGATGTGATAACCACTCCAACAAGATTACTAGATTTGAAAAATTGGTATCTGTAGGGATTAAACCAGGGTGAAACTATATCTGATAATAAAAAGCCACCGCGAGTGAAACTCAACTGATTAATTTTTTTGTGATTTTAGTTTTCAGTGCATATTAACGAATATTGAGGTAATGCTAAGTTAGTTGAGGGATTGTGAGAGAATTGCAATTATTTGTGCAAAATGCAGTGCGGTGCGGTGCGAGTGCCTTGTGTTATGTCAATTTTTAAGGATTTAGTAGTAGAGTAATAATAATTCCTAAAATTACATATAACATGAAGTAAAGGCAATTGTAATAGTATTAAGTGCTATTTTGTGAACATTGCGTAAAAAGGTTCAAGCGTTTTAAAAAGGTTTTCGGCAAAATGAGCAAGTAAATATAGTTTAGAATTAAGTGCAGAAAATATAATTTTAGACCAAATCATTGTATAAAAATTAACAATTGCATAAGTTCAAAAAAAAGCATAAGGTGGTGGTATAGTGTTAGTATTAGTAGTTAGTAGTGACGGTGGTGGTGCGATGAATGAATGAGAAATGTAAGTATTCGTGAAAGGAGTGAAATAATTCGTTTACCCCATTTATGATTGAAAAAAATCCGTAAAGCTGCACATGCAAAATCGATATTTTTGTATAACGTGTTAAATATTGGAAACGTTTACGCGTTCCGTTAAAATCGGCAGTATTATAAATTTGTGTGGAAAAAAGTAAAGGTGCGTTTTAGTGAATTATAGTGATAATTCAAAAAGTTTGATGAGGGGGGCTATACAAGAAATGAACTAAATAAACTCAGGTAAATAAAAACATGTAGGATGAAGCTTAAACGTAAACCAAACTCCCGAGAAGAGTTGTATTTCAACAGTGGTTCCAAGAAATTCTCTTGGCGTAATTAAACTTCACCCTTATTTCACAAATCATAAAAGGAAATGTTCGTTGTAAACAAAAAATGTGGGCAAGGAGGAAACGAGGGATTGGCGTTTGAATTGTTGAGAAAAGAAAGTTGTCGGACACCGTGATGATAATATGTATTTATTAATTTCAGAAAACAGTGAAAGTATCGAATACTCTCAGGACAAGTTCATTCGAACTCCCTGGAAAAATATGGAAACACATGACTTTATTCCAGAATAATGAATAGAGGATTTTAGAAGAAAATTAGTCCAACCACGACCTTTTCTCAATATTCAATTCAAACAAAGCAATGAACAGCAAGAGACAGAGTGTTGAAACCAAAAAATGTTGCTTGGATTTGAATGAGAATGGAATGCATGGAATAGTTAGTCGTTCGTATCGTCGTAAGTATTTTCTAAAGACTTATGTATAGTTAACGTATTGTGTTTGAATGAATGTTTTTTTAGTACCATCTTCCCCAGTGCGAACAATTATGGACTGTGTCGGTGGTCCATCTCCAACGGAAGTCCCAGCCAAAATCCATAGACGATAGTCTGTCCATTTTCTTAATTCATTCATAACAAAGTCTCGGGCATTTGGATCATTGATTGTGATTTGTGTAGCCTCCGCATCTGTCTGATGATTCTCAACAAAATAGATTTTGTAGTAAACAATGTCTCCGTGTTGTTTTTCGACTGGTGGAGGTGACCACATGACTCGGATTGTCGTGGAGTCTTCAGGTTCTCCATGAAATTTTTGTGGCGGTGCTCCAGGTGCTATGAGTGGGTTTATGGTTAAGTGTGTTTGATGTGCGAAAATTATATATAAATATTTATTCAAAAATAAAAACTAAGTCCAAACTAAATAATCTGGGCAAGTCTATATGCAGTTGGGGGGTTACGACTGGCAAAATCTGACAAATGGTTTTATTTCTTCAAAAAAATTTTTAGAAAAGATTTCTCTCGAACCAACACCACAAATGCAAATAGACTGACCAGATTAATAATTTGTGTCAGTGTGAATGTTGAAAAATAATCAAATTCACACTATTCGATGAATTTGAACAAAAAACTCTTGAATGGTTCTGTCTTATGTGTTTGTAATCATGACTTATTCAAATAAAAAAAAGTCTCGAGTAAAATTAGTACTAATAATAATAATATTGAATTCACAGTGCAAGGGACCAGACCAGACTGTGCAAATGGGAGGCGTACGTGCACCAGACAATCACATTAAGAGTGAGACGTGAACTTACTTAACAATTAATGAGTGTGGGGCTAATTGGATTAAATTTTGTTTCTCCTAAAAAAAGCTACTTTATGAAGTGAAGGGAAATCAATCACTTTGCATTGCATGCATTCGTGCTACCAATTAATTCCAAAAAAGTGGGTTCAATCCTCCTTCGACCTCGACCTCCTCGAACTGTACTGGATTGGACTGGAATAAATTTCCTTTTTTTCAAAAATGAAGAAGCATGATAGGGGTAGGTAGATTCCTCTCTTCAACCTTCAGCCTTACCCAATTTCTCCGGGGGGGTTTATAAAAAAAGCTGTACTAAATTCATTAGTATCGATCGTAGTACACTGCCTTACTGGTTCCTTACCTTGTCTCCCCTTTATGCTAATTCTATTTTACAAATTGAATTGTCACTAATTTGTACAATAAAAATATTCGAGTGGCAGAGTATAGAAAACACTACGAGACTCAACATCACAAGACTCAGTCAAAACTTTTCGAAAAAAAAATGTGGACGATTTTCTTCTCGCAGGAAAGTTATAAATTATACTTCCTGGATGACTTACTGTATTGTTCAGTACGGACGGGCATGGGCGGGGTGGCTGCCCCTTCACCTTTCCTGGACTTTGCAGACAACCACATAAAGTACATTGTATTTGGATAAAGTCCAGTCACAGTCGTTGACTCGGACACGGGGACACTACGATGATTCCTCTCCTATTTAGAACGAAGAGACGCAAACAAATTTTAACATTCTATTCTCATAAAATGTTCGCTAAGAAGTTTCAAAACATTTTCATAATGACTGACTTACTTTTGAAAACGTGTCATTCCAGTACAATTCGTAGCCGGCAATATTGTCTCCAATATGAACAGGAATATTCCATTCTAATGTTGCGGAAGTAGGAGTGACTGATGTGACACGGAAATTTCTTGGTTGACCTAGACAGACAGACAGATACATGGATTAGCCGTATTCCTTTTTCAACCTATTTCACAATTAAGTATTGAAAATACCTGGAACCCCCTGCTCAGTTTTAGCTTGAATTGGTGGACTGACTGGACCTGGACCAATGGCAGTGTAGGCTTGAACACGAATTGTATAAATGGTCCGAGAGGTCAACTCATGAATAGTTGTCATTGCATTGCTCTCAACTCGCTTTGAGTCCCATTGTGCTAATGGGAGTGTTGGATTTGTCGTATAGTACACTTTATAGCCCTGTGAAGAAAATAATTACACTTTTTGAAATAAAATTATTACACATTTGCTAAAAAAACAAAATCTTCAAATTCGAAATGAGTGAAATTAAAACTTTTAATCATATGGACACAATCACACGGCCTGGGCATTCTGTGCCTTTCGAAACTGTGCTGTTCAATAACGTCTAGTCGGGAAAAAGTAAGACACAGGCGTAGGAATAGAAAACAAGACCTTCAAAGAAAGTTAGAGAAAGTAGAGAAAGTCCTACCGTTATTTGTCCATTGGGAGTTTCTGGTTCATCCCAGTTCACCAGCATCTGAAAGAAAATAAAAAGTAAATATAGCGGTGATATTTATAGAAAATTTTATTTCTCTTCGAAGGCGTACGTAGGATGAATACACAAAAATAAACCTTAACAAGAATAAACACTCAAAAACTTCAAATAAATTACTCACTTGTGACGATGATAATGGCCTTGCGTTCACATTTCTCGGAGCGGATTTGGGTTCTGTAAAAAGATGAAGAAAAATGTTATATTAATTTGAGTACATTAATTGAATATAGGATACAACAGGCCGGCGTTTTTTCAATTATCGAAGTTACATTAGGCCAAAATAATAAATTGTTAATTGAGCTGATTTCATCGTACGAATTTTGGGAAGACTACAATTCGAACTCAAAAGTTTAATAAAACGGTATAACTTAACAGGAAGACTCATAAATAAATGAAAAGAATTGATAAATTATTATAATAATTGAAAAAGTAATAAAAGAAAAAGATAATGGAAAAAAATAGTTGTCCAAGATAGAAGATAGAAGACCAGATTAATTCCCGAGTATTCAAAAACCGACAAAGTAAGGAAGCAGCAGTGAACAAATTACAAAGCGCAGACTGGCAAACTTAATGAGACACCAAAATCAGAAGCACATAGAACTAAAACTAAAATGGAGCCCGGGTCAGTGTCGGCTGGATTACTCCGGTTCGGTAGCGTCCAGAACAACACAAAAATCATTTGAAATTCTTACTTGAACTTCCGTAGGGTGTATCCACTGGAATGATTTGCAGTAAAAATAGAGATACAAGATATAAGAGTTAGTTAGTTTATTGTCCAATCCCAATCCCAGTTTTAGAAATTAGCGTTACCATTATAGCATACCACAATTTGCTAATTAGTTTTCTTTTAAATTCTAAATGCTGTGAATTGAATTAATTGACTCACTCGTTTCACCGGTCGTTGCTTCCACTGGAGGAGACGGTTGACCACGTCCAACTTTGTTGAATGCAATCACACTGAATTCATAGTCCGTGTAAGGATTGAGGGAACCAATCATATGGTCTTGGTTCAAAACTCCAGAAATTTCAGCATAGTCTTGATTAGAGAATTTTGGTTTGTATTGGATGACATAATAGGTCACATCTTCTTGTTCTTCTCCCTCGTATGTCCATGTCAATCTCACTGAAGTTGCCGTCACGTCGGACACTCGAACTTTGCCTGGTGGCTTCGGAAGAGCTATGGAATTAATACAGACAAAATGAAATTGGTCTTGTGGTCTTTGCATATCTCCTCGTGTAAACAATGAAATAGATGAACTTACTTTGAACTTTGACCGTCGTATTAATTTCTTTAATTCCTAATTTTGAGCTTGCAACGCAAGTGTACACAGCCGATTCCCTTATATTTCGTAACATTAAAATATTCTTTCCGATTGGAACGGATTCTTCTGAGGTCAAATCTTCGATACCCTTTCTCCACCTGAATGATACATCGAATAATTAGTGCTTCATTTGAGTCGTTCCAGTTAGGAAATGTGAGATAATTATGACCAGCTGAAAATATTTCATACCTAACAGTAGGCATTGGTGATCCAACTGCAACACAGGTCAAATTGAGATCAGCACCCAGCATTACTTCGTAGGCCGGCTCAGGCGGTAGAGAAAACTCTGGAGGAACTCGTCGTTCTGAGAACAATCGTAATAAATAAAATGTCAATACAGTTTCAAAATGCTCATTCAATACTTTATCGTGTAATTTATCTTGTGTGCTACAAAAATTATTCAATTTCCACCTAAATCTAACACATGTAAGAATTCTACTCATTCCATCCAATTCAAACGGACATTCTGCGTTGCGTCCGAAACAACAGATTAAATTGTTCCCTTGCGAATTGAGACCTTAGTACGCGTGTAAACATATTGACGATTTTATTTCTATTTTCACTCCAGTCAAGTCTGAGGTTTCTGTTCATCAAATGTTTCCCAAAAGAATAAAACTCATCCATACTACTTTCAATTCCACAGAGTCATATTTTAACTAAAAACTCCAAGTATGTGTAAGACATAAATTGATGACATTCACATTCAGAAGGGGGGAAGAGAATGAAAATTTATTTACAAAATAAACTCACTTATTTCCCCCTCTTTTGTCTCCCACCTCGTTCATTGATATGAATAGCAAATTTTTTAGAAAAAGACACACGAGAGGGTTGATGTCCTAACCAAATTTCCGTATGTTCCCTACGCAATGGTACGGTTAATTTCAATTTTAGGGAAATGTAAATGCGGTGGATGAATAGGGCTTGTGTAAAAAAAAACCGGCATACGCATAATACCCGGGGTTTCTTTCTAAAGTTTTTATTTTGTTTAAAGAAAGGGAACTTGCACTCGCATCGCACACGGTTCAGGCCGTGCCCATCATTAATATAAAAGTTTTTGTTGGACGAGATGGTAAAGAAATAAATTGTGGAGAGGAAGACATTAAAAGCCTGAAAGAAAAGAGTTTCCTCGCCTTTTTAGCTTCTAAAAGGAAATGAAATGCTAATGGTGATCACATAAACCCAACTCCATTTAGTTAGCACACACATTCTAATAAATATACACAGACCCTTGGAAAAACCCCACCGTTTAGGCAAGGAAATGAGCCATTTCAAACCTCATTACATATTAGTCCAAAAAGCATTTCAACGTTTAATTGCCGTTTGCACTCTCAAAATAGTCTCGTTTCTCGTCGTCCACAACACAAAATACTTTTTGTACACACAATACGCACGCTAATTAAATGGATGGGAGGCTTTTAAAGAGAGGAAGAAGGAAGAACTGACATTAGGATTTAGGATTAGACTAGAGAGATCCAAGTTTTGAAAAGAATTTGTTTTGTCAACTGAATGGTCATGGATTCGAAACTAAAAAACAAACTATCACAAATAGACCTCCAGGTCGGAAGAAACCAAATGAATTCTGTACTGAAGAATAGTCAATTCAGTTGAATTTCTCCAGTCGTTCTAAATCTTATCATCAGCTCAAAAGCTCCTCGTTGCTGTTCTGAATTGAAAATAATACAGTTCCGCTCGCTATTAGCGCATAATCGACATTCGCAATACTCAATATTTACCTGATATGTATTAAATAGTATGATTCAAAAATACTTGAAAAACAATTTCGATTCTTGAGCATGTCAAATAAATTTAACGCATCTCCTGGTTCGATTTGATTTGATAATAAATCAAAGTTTTTGTTACTCCTATGCCTTCCAACTAGAACTAACAAGAGTGAGGAGTTTAAAATTGCATACCTTTTACATATAATTTGGCATTCTGACTCGTTTCCATCCATCCATTGACTGAATTCTCCACCACACATTCGTACCCGCCAGCATCGATTTCCTGAGCATCCGCAATTTCCAAGGTTTCTAGAGGAAGTGACAGGAAGACAAAACAGAGGACAATACTATTAATTTGTACGATGATTTGTCACTGTTTGTCTCAACTTGTACCTCGGGACTTTCCAGATCATTCAAGTCCACCACCAACTCTACTTAAGTATATTGTTTATGCTACAGTCGTACACAAATGTTCTGAAAACCAAGACGTAAAAACGATACGGGGATAGCTAGCTATGCCAAAATCTATAGCAAAGTCTATGCATAAAAATAACATTGTCGAGAATGAAAATTTTCTGTCAGGATAAGGTACGAGAATTTGTCCAAAAAAAGCAGACCTATGATGGTCTGACCATCTGGCCAGACCAGAAAACACAAATGGACTGCAACATATATTTTCACAATAGTCCAAGTCCTTCCAGTGCAGTTGTTCATTTCCTTAAATGCCCTCAGTCAAATACTCTCGTCCTATATTACATATTATATTCTGAATTTTAGAGGCCACAGAAGGAATGCTTCTACACGACATGGGATTCAAAACTAAAACTACCCAGATACATAGCTAGCACAGGCTAAGGACATATTTTGTTGCATTTGTCTTGAGTGATAAATTTCAAAGTTTCTTGTCTTCTACTTTCTATGTAAGAGGAAAAGAGAGAAAGAGAGAAAGCATGAAAGATAAATAAAATATTGTGTCTCATGTTTCCTTTGCTAATGGCTCAAGAGTTCTGGCACTGGCACTCATGTTTCTCTCTCAGAATATTATTATTATCTTCAAGTCCAGTTCTTCATCGTCGTCTTTATGTGTTGGCGTTGGTTGGTGTGTGTGTGTAAGTAGGATCGGCAAGTGTCTCAAAGGGTTGGACGAAGAGGTTATTCATTCTCTGTGTAAAGTGTCATCTAATGAAGATTGACTGCCTGTCTTGTACCTTACACAACTCCGAGGCAATGAATTTACTCCCAGAGCCTTTACATGCCAACCCCCATTTAAAACATCCATGTTTCAAGTAGTTTGTGTGTGTGTGATGTCCTGTACACACCCCCCAAATTAACTATTTTGTCGTACTTTGTCCTCCAAACATAATTCCCCGTTAGACAGTCTTGTCCGAACAAAAGATAAACATCCGGAGAGCAAAATATGGGCCACAGTGGTTCAGGTCAAATAAATTCCGCAATGGTTATCCTAAAACTATGTCGTTCTCTGGGATTATTTAAAGTGACCTACGTGACAGCTAAGCTGACGTCATTCTAATGCGATATGAGTGGGAATTGATCTCAAACATTGTGACTCTTTGACTACGAAATTAATTCTTGGCAGTTTCAATTTCAATTTTCTCATTTCCTCGTATCTCAACTTTTGGTATAATATATACATATGTTAGTTATACATGTTTAAAATCACCAATCTTTCAGTCTGAACTTTGCAAATATTTCTATATTTCTACTCATCTAGCACTAAAAAATATGAGGCACTGACAAGACAGGAAATCATAAATGGTAAGGTTGGGTGGACCAAAACAATTCGTAAAGATTAACAGATCAAATGTATGCACGAGTATACCTCAATGCATCAAAATTTTTTCAAATCCGGATTCAAGTTTATCAATAATCTTAGATAAATGTCAAAGTATATTGTCATTAGTTGAGCAATAAGCCGATGTCCTTTGTGTTCGCAAGAATATGACTACAAAATAAGCCTGAAGAAAACTCAAGAAAAGAAAATCGAGTAAAAAAGACTTGCCTCCATTGTCCCCACTGAAAGCAAAGCGATCATTGGCCTGAATGGGCAACAGGTCTTTCAACCAAATGATTGTGAGTGGTGGAGTTCCAGAGGCTGTGCAAGTCAATGAAGCGGCTCTTCCTTTTTCAACAACCTTTGTAGTAGGTGCTTCCACGATGACTGGAAATCCTGGTGGTACTTCTCCATCTGTAGAAATTACAAACAAATATATTTTAAAAAAAATCACAACGAAGACGTATATAAAAACAATCATGTCCGAAATTTCTGAGTTATAACAGAAATAACTAGCTACATATTGCTTATCATGAGTTTGGCCAAGTAGCGTCCTTTAATGAATCGAACCCTCTCGTCACAGAAAAGTGGTAAGATCTGTCTGCAGTATTTCACAACGGAGTGGCTCTAGTTTTTTTCATTCATGAAAGAGTGAGCGTCAGAATTAAGTACGCTTTCTGATATCAGCAGAGAAATGTGGAAAACCCCACAAAAACCGATTACCATACGAAAGGGGGAGACAGAGAATAAATAAAAATTTATTATATTCTCCTTTTCACACCTAGAAACAAGTCATCAAAAAACAAAGCACTCACCCTCTCAAAAAAATAAAATCCATTCACATCATTCCACAAAAGAATAGGATTGGAGTGTTTCTATCGTATAAAAAAATAGAGGCTTTCTCTTCGTTCTTTCCCCACATCCGACGTGTGTATCTTAACAACGCGGTTGAATGAACGAAGGACGACTTGGAATTCATAGATATCAGATCTTATTAGGAGAATATCAAGTTGTTCACATTGTGGTTTTGGGTTTGGGGGAAGTGAGAATAAGAGTTTCTCAGGAAACAGGTATTCCTACTTTCACTCCTGAAGAAAGTGAATGAAATGGAATGGACTTGAGATGTTCGAGTAAATTGGAAATGCGGGTTCGGTTCACTCCAGCTTTTCAGTCACTCACTTCCTAAATTCACAATGACAACCTGACAGGTCTCATCAAACTAACAGGATTCAAAGGCACTAACCAGTTTCGCCACTCACTCACTCACATACTCAATACTCACAGAGGACCTTATGTTATCGTCTAGAGATCAAATGGATTTCATTCAACCACGTGGGAACATAGGTTCGGATGTCGAATTCAAATCGATCTATAATCTTGAAGTGTTTAATTCGTTCACAATCATAGCAATAGAAATATATTTTTGGCTATTTCAAATGTACTTCTATTTCGGGTTGAATAGGCATCAGGGCAGCAACATACAGAAACGTATAAGTCTATTCCACCTACTTTCTCCACTGTGTTCACTCATCCAAGGTAAAACAGGCAATGATGGCGAACAATTCCTTCCAAAACCACAAGCAACGGCTACACTGCTTGTACGTGACAGAGAAATTCTCTACCTTACAAGAAACGTTATCAGTAGAAACCACAAGTAAAAATTGCAATTCAAAATACAATCAATGTCCTGGTTGCCAATACCGAGAATTCAATTGACCGGGGCCTATACAATGAAAATGTCGCTTGTGTAATAGAACCGAAAACTTGAGTGGTGAGGGGGCCGACATATGTCCCGAATCCATTTGGATGTCAAGGGAAACTATTTGAGAAGATAACTCAATTGGACGTACAAATTACACGTTCCAAACAATTTTCTCTAATAACGTATCTAGATTAGAACTTTTGTCATTCCCAAAGAGGATTGACAACAGTTTTGCCACTTAAAACTTACAGGAGGGAAGGAAATAATAAAATGAACTAATCGTGAGTAATTTTGACCCAGATCGTTGAGAGAAAAAGTTTAATTTACATTCAGATGCAATATAATTTGTAATCCAGCACTGACCATTGAATTGTCACAGTAATGTCTGTGTAAAGACAGAAAATTTTGGAAACACGTATTTCGAGTCAAGACCAAGAAGAAAGACAGGCTGCATAGAAAAGAATTTGAACAAATATATAACATTTCGTAAAAACTTGCAAACCACACTACTTCCAGCTTACTTTCGGCTTACTGCTTTCATCAGGCCGAAAACATTAAGGCAAAGGATGAGTAAATACCGATTCCGTATAAATAATGAGAATGGGCATAGAACTCCCAACATCCCCAGACATGTCGGAGACAGTCAGTTAAAACCTCATAGAGACAAGTAGATTGTAGAAATAGGGAACTTCTCTTCGAATCCTTCTCAAAGGCTCAATTTTCACGCATCATAGGATTGAACGCAAGGAAGTAAGCAAAAGACAGAGACAGCAAGCCTTCGCATTCGCATTCTCTCAATCAAACGTGGAAAACTTCCATTTCCCTTCCCCCCAAGTTAGGGGTAAGTATCTATTTCGTCTTTATTATAGGAAAGGAAGGTTTTCCTTTAATCTTAATCTTAGGTAGATACTACTTTTCTCAAAATGTGAGACTCTCGACTTCACTAGGGGTATTTTTTCTCTCTTTTCCCATCTCAAAACCTAACACCATACCACTGCTGACACTCGCTCCCATCGATCTGTCATAAATCCTTCATTCTCTCACTCTAATCTACTTACTGAGAATTTCTTCCTGTCGACCAAAGTCTTTTCCTCTGTCTTTTTCACCCACTCAAGATCTTTCTTCTATCAAGCCCATGACCACCAACGACAAAGACATAGTTATGACCTTTTTTCAAAGTCTGCAGTGCAAAAATACTTCACACACTAGTTTCAGATGATATGAAATGAAGTTGTGAGGTTCTGCGAACCCACTCTGTACCAAAATCTTTAGCCAATATATCGGTGCCAAAAAATATCGATTTTAAGACATTTTGATCGTGTTCTCCATCAAGAAAGTATTAACGCTAGAACATATTTGCTGAATTCATTTTTATTTGAATATATACAGAGTTTTTGCATTATATCATTACTCGGCTTAACAACACCTGATGTTACACTCTGAATTTGGATCACAGGGATTGCACATACAACAGTTCGGATGTTGAGGTTGACCTGGGAGTTGTACAGGTCGAAAAAATGGATTTCCAGCAACTTTACAACATCTTATGCTACATTCAGCACCGGGATGACAACCACATGGACAGCAGTCAACCCCTGCAGTCGAACAATTCATGAAATTAATTTGAAAAGAAATGTATTCAATGGAAATAAAATAAATTAAATTAATCTACTAATCGTACCGTTTTCCTGTGGCATAGCACACACTACAGCTAGCACGGCAAGGCAGATTACACATAGGACGAAGAACTTCATGGCAATAATTGGAAAGACTTCAAATGGATTTGATGTAAGAGGGAATGTGTGAGAGGCTCAGAAAACAGGGGAATATATGGAGAAATCTAGTGCGATAATTTGTATTTGAAAATTTCACGATGCTATTGAATTATACATGTAATATCGGATGACACTTTTAATAATTTCTAAGTGCTTCATCACGTCATGATTAGATTGGCTCATATGCCAATTAAAATGTCATATCAGAAAATCCTCTTCATCTCAAGTGGTCATCCGAGTAAACACTTGGCTATTACTCGAACAAAATTTACAACAAATTAAAAATATTAAAAGTAACATTTTCTCCTATATGTGCAACCGTTATCTAGTACAAGCGTTGGCTAGTGTATTGTTCCAAATACACCTGATAGCAAATCCACAGTAAGCTATATTTTCAACTCGAGTCATAGGGCAACGCGAAGAAATGTAAGAAATTTCACCCTATCACCTCGACATGTCAGGTTCTCAAAAGGAAAGCTATTCCCAAATCGAGTGCCCAGCCCCAGTCGCGTATTAGGCAAAATTCACAATTAATCACTAATTTTTCTGGGATAAGCAAACAATCAAACAACAGGGCATCATGGTTCAGTTCACCCTATCCAAAATTCAAATACATAACATTCGACTACACAAAGTCGCTCAGATCCCGTCCATAATACATACCACCACCCTATTATTATCATCACGAATTTTTAATCAGGCCCAAAGGAACAACAGTGAATTTCCATGAAATGAAGCGATGCGTAGCTTCAGTTTTCTCCGCTTATCATCAATCCTACCTGAACCCATGTATTTGAACTGCCTTTCCAACCAGATCAAATTTCCAAGTTCCCCGAGGTATTATCAGATAAACGACAAAGCCAGGGCGGCAGGAAAATTGTATGCAGGTAGGAAGGAACTCGCCGTAGTAGTAATGTTTTGCATTATGCATCCAGAAAAACCGAGTTCCTAAACATACAACACATACACTATTTTCACTGGATAGAATAGGTAGAAAAAGCACATTACAGGGTCCGAAGTTATGTTACAGACAATTCGTAGAATTTGGGAAAATTACAAATTCGTTCTAGTAAGCGTGCAGTCCGTCTTTCCATTAGTACATGATACAGTCGCACATACACAACTGCCTCGGTGATATGTCAGAGGCTCGATCCTTCCGGAAGTCATGGTTTGATTTATTTCTTTAAATGTTCTTAAACTTAAATATTTCCGTATAGTGTTCAAACATTGTGATATTGTAGGAAGTGCCGGTAACAGGTGTTCCGCTCTATTCTACTGTGCACTACTGCACGACTAGTTTAATGCTAATGCTAAGCTAATACAACTCCATGACTTGAGTGTTTTATTAACTCTGTCCCCATGTCTGGGTTGCCGTGTGTCTTTGAGAAGAATTTCAAGTCCCAGAGGGAGAAAGCATACATTAGTATGAAATGGATGGATGAGTTTCTCTGGGCTTGAGTTGAGTCACATCATAAGGTACAACAACGTAAATTTCTCCCTACCCTACACATAGACACACACACACAAAATATCATCACTCCACAGAAAAGGGGTAACTATAAAGTGAAGCGACCATCAGGGGAGGCCGGAACTAATGTCCCGAGTAATGGTCACAAACAAGAGTCAGAAAGGAACCTCGTCTTATTCATCTTTTCCTCTCCATCTTCATCAACATCATGAGTCCTCCCACACCCTGAGTCTCATCTGGCACTCATAAATTCACACATGTAAAATTACCAAAATTCCTGAGGGCTGAGGTGGAGCAGTGCACAACACTGTCGTATTATCACCTGGGCGTGTGTTTCATTTTGAACATATTTATGTGTGTTTCACAAGGAAACTATTTTTTAAGTAAACGGTCAATCGATGATGTCCGTAGTAAAACCGGTTTACCGTCTGATAAAATTTTGGTTCACTGCCAGAAATTTTTGATACAAGATTACCATATACAGCCGGGATTGCCACATTCTCTTCTTAATATTCTATTCACCGTTAACTGTAAATTCTACTGGCGTTTCACCCGCATCCGAAGTAACAAAATCTGTAATAATCAAAATCGGACAGATCAGATCCTGGGCTCACTCAAAGTACAAAACAAAGTTCAACTCTCTCTGCTGACATCATAACACACTGCCCGCATTTCCAATCTTATTATATGGCCGCAGTCACCCTCTCAAAATGAAATACAACCATCCACTTACTCCTCTGTACATGAAATGAACAAATGAATGAACCTGGACTTAAACTCAACCACAATCCAATCCAAAACAGAAGTCTATAAAACAGAAACATACGTTCACATCACAAAATTTAGGAGTGAAATTCACCCGACATTCTCTCCTAGACATTTCCCAAGAGTCTAAAAGAAAATAGAGCAGAACAACTGAACAACTAACAACTAGTCAAATCATTTCCAAAATCTAGTTCAGTACATAACGTAGGAATTAGGTTTCCTCCTGTCTCCTATCCAAAACAAATGACATTACTTCTGCTTGAGTCGGATGATCACAAAAGGAAACAGAGCGAGGATAGCTAACAAGTTACAGAAGACGGATACGATGTAAAATCTGAATTCTAACGTGCCATAAAATGGGACGCCAACAAATTTCACTCAAGGAGGTATAAAATAATGTCTAGTATTTTAAAAAATTTATAAGTCCAAAATAGTTGCAAATGGATTTCAGCCTTAAATTTCAACATTTTGTTCCGCCCGCTTATTTCTGCAACTTGAAATCTCTACAACCCTTATTCCAACTCATACCAACAAAACATCTCATCCAAACAAAAATTTTCATCTTCCTTTTTCGTACTGCAATCTCATCGTGGCGTGCCCTTCCGTGACTACATTTATCAAAATGCGTGTGAATACAATGCATTGGTTTCTTTCCCACCTTTAAAATATTGCTTTCTCTTTTCACCAAAAAACCCAAGCCAAGTCTTCCCTATCTTCTCATTCTTCTCCATCTTCCTCCCTTCAATTCCACAGAGTTTTTCTCTTTGGCTTCCTGCCTCCTTCTTCCTTCTTCCTACACATAGTATTTTAGTCCTAGTCATACTTCCGTACTCTACTCTACTAGTCTCTGTAATGGTAATAGGGATGACATGCATTGAGTCTAGGGTAGAAAGTATAACAAGGTAAATGTACTACTAGTGGATCTCTGTACAACGGTTTGTCTTACAAGAGAACTTTCTGGAGTAACGATAATGGATCAAGGAAAGATATGTCAAATTAGTGACAGATCTAGAAATCCAGGTGGTAGTTTAGGTTGCCATTGCTGTCTTGCTATACTGAGGGGTCCGATCTCTCGGTAAGACAAGGGATGTGCCAAACATGGGATGGGCTATGTCAATGTTTCATAGATTATAGTAGTTTTAGCCACTACAGTTTTTCCGTAATACCTATTCTTTTATGCAAATAGAAAGAATTGAATGCTGGTCAAGCCGTATGGCAGTATCATAATCAGACCAAGTCACTCCCTTGTCACTTGAGCCAGATCCTTCCTCTTCAGTTTCCAGTCCATGACCAGCCGTTTTATCGCGGCGGAATCCAACAACAGAGAATATCATTCACATACATCCACACAGTAGCGTTCGTATGAGGCAAGAGACGAGGATTTTAGGAGCATCTCTACAGAGTGAAGAAATTCCCTGGAGAGTCGTCCTACATTGAGAGACTCCAGTCTCCAGGAACGGTTACCCGCCTGGAGAAAGTAGTCAGAGTCAGAACCAGTAGTAGTACATAGAGCTCAGCCCAGCCCAACCATGCAAAGATGACGGTGTTTCGTACACACAAGAGACGAAGACCAAGACGGAGCCCCATTCTCTGTTCCCTCTCAGTAATGCATGGATGGGAAACAGGGGGTTTCAGTCATTTCCTCCTCTTCTTCCGGAATCGTTAAAATGTTAAACATAGAATCGGAAAATCCTTAAGCAATTCACAAATCAATTGCATCCGCCATACTAAATCTTGTTTAAAATTAAACATGACTTGTATAGACAATCCAACGTAGAGAGATTAAAAATTAGGAAACACCTTGTACTGCCACCGGTAATACAACGTACCGTACATTCTCAACTCACACGGCACTGCGGATACCAGATATTCCCAATCTTAGCCCTTTCCAAGAAGTTAACCCACATTTCCTAAGGAGGAGTTCAAAGAGTAGATAAAAACTGAGTTCTAGCTGGGATAACAGAGTCAAGAAACTTTGTTCTAATCTTCTCTCAAAGATTGATCCTGTCCACGAAATATACATACGTGAATGCATGCATAAGGGAAAGTGAAACTGAAACTAGAATCGTTTCAGTTTTTGCAAGATCATACAAGCTACAGTACAGAGTCTACTTATTCCACTAGTAGTTTGTGCGGCTTTCATCATTTCATCTTGGGTCCAAGTCACTGGAATATTCAAAAGACGAACAAAATGCACGTTTATTCTTCAAGAACCCTTTATGTTCATATACAGATTGTATGAAGTCTACATAATATCATACCCACTTTACTCTCCTCAACATCATCACATCTCATATTCATAAGTTAAGCTGTTCACAAGAAAGTGAATAACAACAGACAATAAACATGACTCCCTCCAACTCCAACTCATTCTTTGTTATAAAGCTGTTTATGCACAACTTAAATTGTTTAGATAACAAGGAATGCACTTTCTTTGTGCGCGGACAGGCAGGGGCATGTATAAAATATAACTAAAGGAAATTAAACTGATTATTTTCAAGAGAACTGAGGAGTATTTACATAAGAAATTGCTAAAAATTAAAATCTGAGCTCATTTCGCATTTCGTACAACTAGGGTTAAAGATGAAAGATATGAACTGCTGTTTAAATTACAATTTTACCCGGTTCTTGACCTCATGGTGAAAAATGGTAAGAACTCTAGGCACTGGGAACTCGGCAAGTATAGTACAACTTACAACACGGTTTCGCTCACAAACTCTAAGAATATGAAGAAATTATCGGAAAAACTTGGTAAAGAACAAACCCAAAAAATTCTTTGTTCTCCTTAAATTTAATACTACCTACCCTCGTATTCCACACATTTCTTGGATTCCGCTGAGGGCTTTGTTGTACTAGTACATACATATATGTAGTAACGTAATACTATACTGGCTCCCTACAAATTTTATGAAGACAAATAAGTTCCATTCCCAGACTGTGAGCTCAAATTGCACTACGTACTCCACTTTTTCTTTTTATATGATTTTTCCTTTCTCTCTCTTCTCTGGCAAATGATTTATACAGCAGGAGGACTTGCATTGCATATAACATAAAGCATAACTCTCAACACAAATAAGCATATTCGTTTTCGTGTTGTTCTCGTGGCGTTCGTGAGGATATCCAAGAGTACACTACAGTAGTAGTACAAAAAATGCGGCTGGCAACTCTTTTTGAAGAAAAAAAGGAGAAAGAACAGGAAATAAGTGAAAGTCAGGGAAAAGGTGAACGGGGTCATATCCATTCTCACTCTCATGTTCACTTCCTACTCATCCTAACATGGCGTGTGTGCCGTGATAACATGTTTACAAATACAAACACACATTCCGATAACAAGCCAGCTTACACATATCTTAAACTCACACAACCAACCACATAAAAAAAGGAAGAAAAATTTATTTGAATTTGAATTGGCCACAAAAAAAAGAAGATAGTAAAATGCAAAAAGACCCAGCCTGCAAACCAGCCCCCAACAATGTAGGTGATAGTAATGCAATCGGTTTGCACACACTTTTTGCAGAAATATACGAATTCTGAAGTGAACAAAGAATACGACCACACAAAATTCAATAAAAATTTGGATTTGAATGCTGAGTGAAAGCTGAGAGGGAAAGGGATTTTTCTCTCACTTTTCCGAGTTATTCCCAAATGTGTAGGTATGTGTAAATGTGGATGCACAAACATATGCTAAAAGTGAAAGCAAAACTTTCAAAAGCACAATCTGGATTGTAGAAGAGGAAAGGAAACAGGAAGTCAGTCCAAAAAGTTCGAGGAAATAACTTGGAAAAAGCCAAAGCTAGACGTATAAGTCCAATATAAAAAGTCACATTTTTTTTCTCTAGGATTCTACATTACTATTCCTTTTATCACATTTTTATGTCCGTTTGTCCTCTCTTTTTCTCCCGAATTCCATTCACACAAAACCACCAAAGGCAAATCCAATTCTCGATCCTCGATTGCGTGCGACTGACACACCATATTTGGTACTTGAACTTACAGAAATCAACTCCAGCGCAATTTCAAATGTCAATAATACATAAAATCAAAATCTCGCTCACTTTAAGCATTTAATTCGCTCAATATCTACATCATAAATAATCAGAATCCAAAGAATACAAAAAGTCCAATACTTACTTTAAAATCTTATTGATCTAATGAATAGGTTCGACAGGAATAATTTAATTTTCAAATTCGAAGAAAAAATTTCTACAGGAATGGTTGCTCACTGCTCTAGATGACACACGAGTTCTCCAAAAAGTGGAATGCAAAATTAAATCACTCAAAAAGTTTTCCAACCAAGAAGGATAAACATGTAACTCATTCAAGCATAATTCAGAGATGCTTCAAAACCTACGACATGACACTTTCATTCGGAATGAAAACATACCAACTTCAGATGTTGTATTCACCATCTGTACTAATTATAACTAAATACAATCCCCACAAGGACACAACCCGCCCAAGAAGTGAAACATTTAACACTTTACACAAAAACCAAAACTTTCCATCCAACTTTCGCTCCCCTCTTCCCTTGAAAAGACAAAAGTTTCCAGCGTAATGCCTCAGAGCGACCGTCAGTCACTTGAAAAAAAAAAGAAGACCGAATGACTGAGCCTAAGTTTTCACTTCCATGCTCTTGGAAGCTTGGAAAGTGAGGTTCTACGGAAGATATTCACTCATTCATTCATTCAGTTCACACGGAGTGTCCAAAACTCCAACCAATGTCACCTTAGCCAGAAGCCTACAGAAATCTATGCAAAGATTCGTCCTTAACTTTGAGACACTCAGTAGACTCCACTGCTTTATAGTGTGGTGCTAAAATATTACCCCACTCCATAAAGTCGAGATGAGAAGTGTGATGTACAATTTAAACAAAAGTCAATGTAGAATTGACGGAATTGTTGACCACGTTGGAAATCGCGAGAACAGAAATTCTAATACTAAATCCAGAGAAATCTCACAGATCTTATCCTTACAATAAAATTCTGACCATGTGGTTACGAACCACCCTGTATGTATGGTAATGACAACTTTCTCCTGTAGAAGAAATAATCCGTCAAGAAATCCTCTCTCCAACATGACATACTTCCCTTGCCAACTCAACTTTCGGATTAATTCCCTTTCCTTCCTTCAACCCAACACTTTTAACGAAAAGACATTGAAAACAACACAATGAGCTTTAACTTAGAATTGAGATGAGACGAACGTAGGCGGCCAAGATCTTGACAAAAGCGCTTTCTCTCATTATTAAGTCGGTGACTAAGAATTTGTTGGCTCGGAAGATTCCGCTCTCTCCTTCTACTTTAACACAATAATACACTTGGGCGACATGGAAAGGGAGGAAGTTTATATTTTGAGTGAGACACAAAATCTCATCGACATGATTAACTTAGTTACATGCTTTTACCTTTCAGTTTAATTTGAATTAAGGGAGAAATTGAAATACATCAAAGTGGAATATGAGGGACGGCAAAAGCTTTAGAACAGAAGATCTGACATGGTGCCAAACTGTGCCCAAAGCTTAAGTGTGAAATTAAAGACGTAAGTTAGCAAATTGGTCACCTTCAAAAATAGAACTAGTAAGGTATGTATAACATAGCGACCAAAATATTTTAACCAAAAAGCAGCCTGTACCAAAATTTTTCCTATGCTTAAAAAAATCTGGGTCAAAAAATAGGACTTTCTCCACTTTTCTGTAGCTTGACTTCATTCAAATTTAATACACAAGTACGAAGTTCATTCCCAATGCAATTATACTTGCTGGACATGGACGAGTCAATTGTACTTGTACTACTTTCAAAAATCCATCCCGTGCTAGGGCCTTTCCTTAAGAATGAAAGGCGGAAACAACATTTCCAAGTCCACACCGGTCGGCAGTCGTCCCGTGACTCTAATAAAGTCACATTTATTTATACCTCGCCTTTGTTTGCTCGCCTTGGACTCAACTGAGTTTCCCCTTCTTTCTGTGTCTACCAAACCAAGGAAAATGCAAGGACAAGGATGCAAGTCACGTTTTCAATTGAAACGAAGAAAGCTTTAAGGAAGTAATTCCTTGTAAACAACTACCAATTGACTTTCCCATTAGTTTTCATTGTTTTCCAGGGTAAACAGTGATAATTCTTCAATTATCTTATTGCAGTGCACACAGCAACTGCACAGGAGAGTGGAGAAGAAGTCAAACAAAGACGTTCCAGTGGTGTGCCACGCAATCGTCGATAAAATGTCATAATAAAATTCCTACACGAATACAAAGTCGAGATAAACTTGTGCACAGGTATGAGTGTGCGTGTTCAAATTATTATTTTTTGTACTCGTATAATGTGCGTTTGCACTTATAATTCGATAAAATAGTTAAAGAATATTAGAACCAGTCCAAGGTGACAAACGTTTTCTACCTTATCAGAACCTTGGAAATTTCTAACATTTTTATTTTCGACTACAAATAATAGCTATGAACACGAACAAATAATGTTGTTCAGTTATTCCGACCTTCGCCTTGACCTCCTGAAAAAGTTCGTGAAAGATACGGGCGAAATTAATTACCACTTGAAAAAGGCCAAGGCAAAGCAATTCTGTTTATTGAGTTTGGGTGATCACAAAATATGATCGTCAAATTGTTCTGGAATAAAAATTATTCATCAAATCAGGCCCGGGCCCTGTGCCTTCACTGTTCAACACAAATTGTCCTAATGAGTCAGTCTTCTTCTGGCTAATCAGAACTATACACCTGCACAATTTTTGGCGTGACATTTCATGACATGACATGAGTTGTCGTCAAGAGTAATTTTGCAAGCTGACTCTTTCGTTCTTGTACTTCTTCATTGCATGTTTGCCTTTTAACCTTTCATTTCCAAGTAATAAACCGTCCAACCATGTCAGAAACGCCAACGCAGTCATTAAAATCTCTAGACTTCACTTTTAACTTCTTTCCTTTCTTTGAAAACCCGTCATAGTCATCCTCGACCTGCTAATAATAAGACAAGGCGACGAAGGGTAGACAAACTACTAAAGTACAAATTGCGTACAATGACACGCAGACAAAATCATAAGAATGAGAACTCTTCGTCTTTTTTTTAATTGGCATTCGTTAGTCGGTGATGCAAAAGAAGGGTCGTCGACACAGTTCCACTATTGTTTTTCTTTCCCCGGGAATAAAAAAAAAGACAAGGAAATCCATGAAAGTTACATGATTGTTTCCTTGTTGGGACAGATGAATGGGCTGACATGTAAAAATTTGGCCAATTATTCCCCTCGTCCTCATCTTCGTCGTCCCTGTTCCCTTTTCCTATGCACACACACATACAAAACTCCTTATCTTTTTAGCCCAGACACATTTCCTATTTATTATTCCAACTTTCAGTTTTCCCCCATTACGACATGCATTTTCTCCTCTATCTCTCAGAGAATGTTCAGCTACGTTCCGTATAAGTCAACAAAAAGTTGGTTCGTTCATTCGCGTCTGAACATTCAAACATTGTTCCATGGAATCATTTTGCTCTTGGTTTTGCAAGGAATATTAACAAGTGGGATGGGACCAAAAACAAGGAAAAGCAGAAAGGAAAACGACAACATTCTATTCCGGTGTTTGACATCTTGTCATTTGCTTCCTTACTACAGGCAAAACCCCACGCCCAATACATCCAAAACTTTAGAGATTGTCCCAGAATTACAAATATAATTAAGCAATCAACTCACAAAATAGATGGTTACTTCAGCTATTCTAACGAAATGGCCAAATTTAGTCGCGAAATCAGCTATAACAGGTTCCAGTATACCAGGAATCAGTGTACACGTTGTACATATCAAAAATACAAACATCATTATCGGATCAAAATACAGAAAAAAATAAAACATTTCGGCACATCTACTTTCCTCAGAAGGATACGTGTTCCGGAGAAAGTAGAGAAAATCCAACAGGAGTAGAGAGTTGAAATGAGCAAATGTCAATATTAAAAATACAATTCGACTAATCTTCAATGGGAAATTAATTGCACTTACGCACAATAACACACATTAACTTGACAATGTTACAGTTTACCATAAAATAGTTAAAACTAAAACACAAAACTTAGCAAGGACACGAGAGTAGTCAACAGGTAGTTCAGGTAGATCAAAAACATACACCCACACAAATAAAACTTCACCCTACCCCTGCCCTGCCATCTCCTTTTTCTTTGAGTTTAGAATTCATATTCATAATCTCATTGCGTATAAAAGGACCCAACAGCCCTCGTCAGCACTTAGCTCTTCAATTATTCAAAAAACAATTCCATCAACAAATAACCTTCCTTCCTTCCTTCCGTCCTTTCTCCGTCCTCCCATTTATCCAATTCTACCTTTACAATTCTGGATTTAATTCACAAACCCAACCAACCGAGACGGACTGACTCTCAAGCCTCTCTTTTTGGCTCAATTCAAACCACTCACAGAGTGAAAACATCAAAGGTTGCATTTTCCCTAGACATATATGTCTATGATGGTCCTTGTAATTCTGCAAATGCAAACGCCATGTATAGAAGATAGTCAGTCTTCCTCACATTAACCGGAAAAGTGAAACAAATTACTCAGTCAGTCAGTTGACGGGGACTGAAAATGAAAATTGAAAATTAGAGAAGGATACGAACGAATAATCTCATCATCTGAAGTAGTCAGTCGTTGGAGGGAATTACGAACGCAACGACACTAATTAATCACACACACACACACATTCGAGATTCAAAATCTTTGTCAAAAGCTTGTGATTTTGGTTTCAATTTCACTCTTCAGAAAAGATGAATGAAATGATTGAATTTGACTGTCAAATGCGGTTAACCGTTAATGTCGGTCACATATCTATTCTTAATTCTTACACAATTGTATTTTATATTCTCAAAAATGAATATGAAAACTGCAACGTATTCGAAACTGAAAGATCATTATATTTCTCTGAACCTAACCGTTTGCGTGAAATAAGTCGGACGAGAGTTCAAAGTTACAAAACTCAATGCACATGTCTTGAGATTAGCATGAAAGTTAGGGACTCTCGAAAAATTAAATAAAAAGCGTGAACACACAAACCGACTGACTAGAACATATTCATATTTGTGGGGACATTCCTTACTAACCCAAATCAAAACCTCAAAAACACAGTCTAATGGGACGGACTGTCAGTTTTTACGCTGATGGTGATGCTGACACAGCACAGCATGGATTCGTATACACCATATGCATACACACGAGTAAAGAAGTTTTCATTTTACAAAAAATCCCAGATCCCATAGCCAAGACCATGTCATGGATAAAACGAAAAAACTCTTTTTTCCCTATAAGCATATAATATAATAATAACGTGAGGCTGGGACAATCCAAGTCTGGGTGTTGAGTGAGTGAGGAAAAGTAAGGGCAGACTTTAGATCTCAACAGGGGGTTCTTTTCCCATAA
>JAQGCB010000089.1:0-33335 GCA_034698835.1 Protaphorura tricampata
TGCATGATTTTGACGTGAGAAGGAAGTACAGGGTGGTTCATAATAATTTTCCTCTTCTACAGCCGGCAGCCCAGTGAGTTTTTGTATTTCGTCCGAGTAAAAATATAATGCCAAATTATAAATATTAAGAACGCATTATTCTATTAAATTAAAAGTAGGTGCTTCGTTGTTTCACAAAAAATATTAAAATACACAAAAATACAATTTCAAATATTTTCACAAAAAAAGAGTTACAAATTACAAAATACCATAGTACGGGCCAAATTAAGTCATGTCTTTTCTAAATGCAAGTTCAAAATGCAGAGTACATGAAAGAACTCGATCTCTCAGTATTTCAAAAGTAAGAATTATAAATCCATGACATCACTTGACATTGTCAGTCCAAGTGAGTCGGTACCTTAGCAAATCAAAATATTCAATGGACTATCATGCAATTCGCCTGGATTTTTAAATCCATACCCGAATTTGATCTTGGTGACCATACATTAATTCAAAATTAATCGTAATATACAGTAATATAGTAGATTTTTCCTGAAGAAGCGGATTCCAATAGACCCCTCTCTAATAGTAGACGGGTACTTTCAACGCTATGCTTTTGGAGAAAGTAGGGGAAGCAGTACCCTTTAACCTTAATTTTACAAATAGAAGCCCGGGCTTCTATTTGGAAAAATCCGGTGTATGTTCCCTGAGACACCTAAAGAATACAACCTCACAACGTTACAACTACAATACAGTACTTCCAGATACGATTGGGATGGGACGAAATCTGAAGTATATAATAAAATATGAAGATCGAAATATCTAATATAAAATCGGTTTTGAAATATACCTTAGGCTGAAATTGGCTTATTTTTGAATATGTTGTAGCCCTTGACATCTTGACCCTCTGAACAACTTCGTGAAGGAACCAACACGAGAGGTCAACTCTAGTGACCTACTGATGTCATCAAAGGATACATGGGTTCTTATGGCGGGGAGTACATTAACCCGTCGTAAGGTTGACACACCAGTTTAGTGCCATTGGTAGGCCACCAGAGTTAATATCTCGGGTTGGTTCCTGCACAAAAGTTGTTCAGGAGGTCAAAGGCTACAACATATTCTAAAAATCAGTCAATTCTGGCCTGTGAGCAAATACTACTACTGGTCAGTACAGTATGACTCTCGTCATCGCCCTTATTTGAAAATATTTTGCCAAGTTTATCAATCCATATCGTTAATTTGGAATTCCAAGTCCAGATGAAATTGATGAAACACAACTTTTCTTTTGAGATTTTTTCCACTATGTCCCCAATGACGATAATTTAGAATGGTCTCGAAGCGTAAGAGGTTCTCAGATTTAAGCAAAAGACTGTGCGTAAACCAAGATTTTGATGCAAGTTGAAATAGATTATAGTGTACTAAGAAAATAGACCTCATTAAATGACAGCTGAAGCCAAATCAAACATCATCACGTATTTTTAGGGTAGAAAGTAAATAGACAACACCCATTCGACCCAGGACTTATAACGAGAGGAAAAATCCTTAGGAAAAAAAACCCAGGCCATGCTGTCCAAGATCCCTACTAATCTGTCAACTGTCCTAGTTTCAAAATTCTTACTGTAATTATGAGTTATGAAGAATTATAGCAAGACGACGCTATAGAAAATGTTTTACAATTCTGAAACAAAAATTTAAATACAGTTACAATGTCAGAACGAATTTTTGACATCTGAACCTTGAGTCGTTCATATATTGACCATTCCGCGATTAAAATTATGCGCTACTCCTATTCATGATTATTCTGGATCATAACTAGCCGGATGAAAAAGTAATTTGAAGATAAAATCTTACCACGCCCGAATATTTCTTTGAAGAATTAGAATCTTCTTCGTCAATACTCTGTCTCGCTCTTGTTCTAAAAACAAGTCATGTGCATCTTTCAAAAATACTTTAGATTTTCCCAACTGATAGTCAGTTTTTCCAAGGACGGCTTGACAAATTCTTGACGTGGCTGCTCTGCAGTCCGTCTACAATATAAAAATGTAATAATAATTTCATTAAAAATTTTCTAGGTAGAAAAATATTTTGCTCTCTTTTAAAACTTCGTACCTTATGGGCCGGAGGTACACCACTGATAAGAAATCTGTATCGCTCCACAAATTCTCTGAATGTGTGCCGAATTGGATAACCAGCTCTACGAATTCGAATTGTTTCCATCATTCCAGAGTACCGTAATTGACGACAACAAAGTTCTCGGTCAAAAACCTAATAAATTAGATAAAAAATGAGAACTGTCGATAGGAAAATCTGAGAAACTTTTGAGAAAAAAATTACCATTGGTTTTTTCAACTCATTTGGTTTAATACACCGAATGAAAAAAGGTGAACAATTCCCGAGTGTTTTCATGAGAGAATCCAATGATTTTTTAAATTGACTGGAAAGTGTCGGAGCTTTTTTCCTTGTATCATTTCCCATAGAAATATCATCCCTGAACAACATTTGTAGGAATTTATTCCCAGAGATCTCAATCAATTGTAAAAGATCAGCACTGAATGTATCACGATTTTTTTCAAGGAAACCTCGAGCATCATAGAAAACAACTCCAGCAAAATGATTGAAACCAAATGATGCATTTAGATCAGATTTTGGTTTCAAATAATTTCTATTACTGGAATGGGTTTTGTGTAGTTTGGCCAAAAGTGTGTTGTCAGTTCCTAGAATTTACACAGAAAAAAAAATTATAAGTAATTTTTAATTGTTCGTTTTAATTAATTACGGAAAAATTAATTACCTTTTGGAAATTTAGACTCCTCATCAATCAAACTCATAATATTGAGTGACTTGATAGCAATCAAATCCAGAGCATCTTGATTATCAATGAATTCAATGTGTCTCCATGAAATCCCTTCCAAATTATACTCTTCCTGCTCCAATTTGAAAATATGACGAACAAAAAATTGTTGAAGATTTTCATTTGCATAATTGATGCAAAATTGTTCAAAACTATTGCTGTCAAAATTCTCAAAGCCAAAAATGTCCAAAACACCGATGGATGTGTGTTGTCCTAATTTTGGATGATAAATTGCAGAGTTGATTTTGCTCACAATCCAAACAAAGAGACGTCCATAGATTCCTTTTGCGAAAGCGTCTCGGACATCAACACTTTGATCTCTTGACATTGTAGACACAACAGTTTCACCGTGGGCAAAAATAGTTTTTGTAGTCAGAGCTTCTATCAAGGATTTTCGATTCACTCCTAGCAATGTACATGCAGTTTCTACGTGTGACATTTCCGAGATTTCTGTTGCATCCAAATTGTCTATGGAAGAAAATTTATGTATACCAATTAAAATTTGATGCAAATTTTTAATATGCAAAATTTAATTTTCGTACTGATAACTGCAGCCTTCGTTTTGATATTTCCCAAATGCAGAAGAAGAGCAAGGACTTTGAGAACTTCCCAAAATTCAGGGTCCGTGAAAGTGAGTACTTTCATGGCAGACCGAATGTCAGCGAATTCAGCCGTGTCATCCCTCCCTTCACAAGTAACACATTTTCCTCCGGTCAAGTATCGATAGTCTGAGGCTTCCTTCAAGTGTAATTTTATTTTCTCTTCTTTTGTGAGTCCAGCCAACATACAGTAGAAAATGTGGTAATTTCTCTCCTCACTATTTTGAGACACAATTCTAGATTTTTCCAGAAGGTATTGTTCAATCTTGGCTCCTTCAATGACACCAGATTTACTGAAATGAATGTCGATGTATTTTCCAAATCTGGAGGAATTGTCGTTTCGAACGGTCTTTGCATTTCCAAAAGCTAAAGTAAAATTAAAATCAAATTAGAGAACACGCGTTCAGACAATAAGATATTACTAATTAGGATCAGCAATTAAGAGAGCGACTAGAATTTGGTCCAATCACATCTCCAGTATTAACAATCGCCATTTGACTTGGCCAAATATTGACACATTTTTCGTAAAATGGTTTAGTTTCAATTTATGATAAGGAAAGTCACCCAAGCAGTATTGAAAGAAATATTCATGGGGAGAAAATCTATGTAAAGTGGTTCCTTGTCTGTCCGATTTGGTCAAACCAGTAATTAACAATCTGGTACGATCAGATTCATAAGATATATCCAACGGATCTAACAGAAAATTCTTGGAATAAATTCATTAAAATTAATGATCGATTGGCACACTATTCTGTAATTTTCTGCCATGTGGCTATTTCGTTTTTTTGGGATTTGGGAATCCTATCGGCATTTTCCAACTTTATTTTTATTATCCATTCAATTGACGTTTGAAAAATAAAAGTCAAATAGAAGGGGATAGTGAACCCGCAATTGAATCACTGATATACAGAAAATAGTACGCGTAAGATTCAGCCGGTACTTTTACAATAGTTAGAATTTTTAGTTTTCTGTATCAATATCAATTGGGAAAGGATAAAAATATCCATATACATCCTAATGAAAGTAAAAATATGGGTTGCTCTGGAATAAACTAAATTTAAAGCTGTATTAAACGTCATTCTATGGAATTAATTGATACCCTGCCTATAAATTAGTTGAAGAAGATTAGAAGATGTGTGATGCTTGATGGATTTCGTGACCATAAAAATTGGGTTCGTTTCGTATGTATGGGCTATGCATGCCAGAATCTGAATTGATTATATTGTTATCCTTGGAACTAGTAGAAAAAAATTAGGCATTATTTACCTTCCAATATAGGATTGGCCTCCAGAATTTGTTGTTCGATCCAAGAATGTTTTCCACTGATGGCAGCCAAGTATTGAAGAATCAGTTTTGTGCTCTAAAATAAACCAATTCGTTAAAATCTGACCAACTAAAATAAAAATGTCTATAGAAAATGCATCAATTAAGTTTAGAAATAATATTGCAATGGAAATTCCACATGGAGATAGCCACTCGGGTTAATTCACGTGTATATCTATTTTTACATATAAAATGGTTTATTTGTAAAAAGTACGGATTGGATTGATTACCTCAGTTTTACCAGCCCCACTTTCCCCACTGATAACAATGCATTGATCTTGCGAAAAGCGTTTCATATTTGTATAACTGTTATCTCCAATGGAGAAAATGTGTGGAGGGAGTTCACCGATTTTCTTATCTTTGTACAACTTGATTTGTTCTCCCGTATAAATTGGTAAAATTTGGTAGGGGTTGACTGCGACCAAAATTGATCCCGTGTACGTCTGTAATATTGAAATTAATTCGCATTGAATTTTGCATTTTTTGAAATTGGAAATTTTTTGAATTGGTCTATCTAAATTCACTTACGTAAATAAGATTTTCATTGTAACGAATTAGAAGATTCCGAAGAATGCCAGCTTCATGTAAATCTCCTAAAGAAATCATGTCCTCCACTCCTTGAATAGAAGTTGGGTGCATGGCTTTGATTCTCCGCTCTGGAGTAAGCCATGATTCCTTTTAAAAAACAATAGAAAATTCACGTTTTAAGATTTTACATATTATTTTTAGATTTATTTTAACGGTAGTTGGATCAGAGAAAGTCACACGTCTTAGATAACATCAGATACGATATTATCGTACATTTTTTTGAGCAAGAATAATACTAATGCCGAATATTTTCAAATATTTTAACTCTATAATGGTAAAATGGTTGCAGATTAAACGTTCTTGTCATTTCATTGTACTCAAGTACACGTCTAGTCTAATATCGATATCACTTTGTCGCTTTTCGCTGAGTCTGTATTAGTGTACTAATGAAAACGTGCATTTTTGTGTAAAAAGAAATTCAGTTCCAAATATCTCAATACTGACAGGCAGAAAATTTATTTAGGGTACTATATTAGCGTTTGTCCTGTACGGAAGTAAATACGAAGATTCCTATTGTTTTGTTAAGTTTTAAAGTTTTTAAAGTAAACCCAAAGTTTTTTTTAGAACACTACATACAAAAAGTTGAGCTAATAATGTCGGTGCAATAATGCCGAATTGAGATTGTTGTAATTCAGTTTGGGCTTTACTGATTATTCAGTAATTCTACAGTTCATAGCCTAATTTGATTCTCTATAATTTTACAGTTGTATATATTCTCAGGTAAAGTCTGCCGGGCTCTATTAAGAATTGCTCCTGCAATCCAACTATCTTACATATTTTCTGAATACAGCTGAATGTTAAAATTTTAAAACAACGCTTATACTCTGTTCATTCCGACTTCAATATTTTAGAAATTGTATTGTAAAGTTTTTGCACTTTTCCCGTCATGGAGCATAACGTAAAATCACACTCTGAGTTAATTCGAATTTATTCATGATGACTCCACTCATTCGCCCTACGAACAATCGTTTAATTTACAACATGACCAAAAATTAACTCTAATGCATACACTGGTTGAAAACTTCATTAGAATACAGTCAAAAAATTAAACAAAAATATCTAGAGATAGTCGTTGTAGTAGATTGGAAGAAAAAATTATGATCCTGAAGAAAATTCGTATCGTAATTACTTGCTAGAATTTCGGATTGCATTTTGCTTACCTTTCCATCATCATCTCGAACTTGGATACGTCGCCCTTCCGCCGAAGCCACTTTGGCTCCAATTGCCACATCGAACTCTCTGGCCGTTACAGGCTCTATCCAAATGTAGTCGCCCTATAAACATACAAATAAAAAAAGACATCAAAATTCTGTATTCACTCGTCAATCTATTATTTTACGTATTGAAATTTCAAGTCGAGTTGCTAATATGTACTGGCATATTTCCTTCGGACCATACCAACATGTATTTGCAATTATCGTAAAGATTCTGTCAAAATAATTTAGGATATTCGACGCTTTCTAAAAAATGCTAACTGCCCAATCGTCATGTTTTTTCTCAGTAGATTTTTCGGAGATACCCTCATTTTTTACGAAAATTGTCTGTCTATCAGATTGTACAGTTATTTAATTTGCTTACTGGAATGATAAATTGTGTGTCAATTGAGTCATTATTGTTGTTCATGTCAGAATCCGTTGGAGAATTGGGTGATTTCCCAGTTCCAACTTTCTTTACACTTTTCACCCCTGCACTTTCACCACCACTACTGTACGCTTTCTTTGATCTGTTTAACATTTTGTTTTTTGTATTTTGTTTTTCTGCCTGTAAAACTTGTCTATCTCCTAATCCAGTATTTTATAAACTAAACAAATATTTGTACAATCAAATTACTCCCTAATTCCAATTCCAATTTATTTTTTTGACCAAAAGCCAAAGCCCCAGATGTCACGGTCTGGTTTGGTCCTTTGGTCACCTACCTGCTGCACCTTGGGTGTGCTAGTGCGGTGCAGTGCAGTGTATAGAATTGGGATAGGGATTGGAGAATGAATGTAACTTTGGAATTGTATTTAATTGCAAAATTCTGAAAGCCATTGCGTTGCGAATGTGAATTTAACTCGACATGAAATCACAGGTATGTTGATAAGATAGTACATGACTAGGAAAGCAGCACTTGGACCTAATGCCATGACGTTGGTCAACATGGCATTGCTTGCTTGTGGAAATGAACCTAAATTGGAAATGAATCGTATCTTATCTATTTCCTCGCACACACACACACACACAAAATATCCTTTTATAGCCTTGACTGCTGTGCAGAACAAATGTTGAAATAACCTAGTACATTATCAAACTATTCTTTCAAGTCTGATATCCAAAAATGTATCTAATTCTATGGAAAATTCAAGGGCTTGTTATGTTGCAGCACAGAGTAGAATGTACAGCGCCTATTTGGATTAAACGATCTTATGATTTTTTTTGACCTTCCGGTGCTTCCATCCAAAGCTATTTCTGCAGTTGCAATTTTACTCTCAAATCGCTCGATCAAAAAATCGAAGATCTGAGAAGACTGCACCTGCATATTTTTATACCGAAATTTTGCAAATAGAAAATGTATTTAGCGGGTCGGCGGTCCTCGCAAGCAAAAAATATCGAAATATTAATCTCTAGAGTCATTATGAAGTCACAGATACGTGCATCCGCGTATTTCCTTTCATCGCCCATATTTCCATACATTAATTAACTTTTGTTCCAATTGAACAAGCCGTACAATCTGTACATACTAAAATGTATATGTACTGCGCTGGTCGAACTACGCTGTACGTAATTTGTTTCTACTTCCAAATTCCTGACACTAATGAATTTATCCAGAACTCTGATTTTTTATCAAAGTCCTGTGCTGACTGCTAACGATAAGAATTCCAATTCCTGATGAAATAAAATTGCACTTGAAATAATTGAAACTAATACTCTGTTGTCACGATTCATTCACATTCATCGATAAAATATTTGAGAGTTGAGATAATTCCGTACGATCGCATGGCGCAGTGAGTGACAAACACAGGATTTTTTATTTCCACATGTATCATCAGTATGCATGCTGTATGCGTAATAAGTGTGGTGCAAGGCAAAAGGGCAATAAATTCGTCAAAATAATACAAATTATATTTAGTATACAATATTTTTGTACAGCAATTGTTGGAGATTCGGCTGTTTTATTTAAAAGTAAAAATAGTACAGTATGTTATATGATTAAGTAGTAGAGGAAATAAAATGGGTTTGCCCGATTTTTTGAAAAGACCGGAAGTGTGGGAACTTCCGTTCATGAAACATTGCTCTCAGGAGACAATAGAATTATGGCTCACGTTTTATCCATGGACTTGATTAAAAATAAGAGAAGTTGGTGCCGTTTCAATTACGTATGCATATGCATGCAGCCTAGTACTGCTAGCACATAGTTTTTGAACTCAAATGTCAGGTCAGGTGGATCCGATTCTATTTAGGGTCTAACCGGTCTCATACTCCAAAGGATTTGGTATTGGATGAAAAATTCTCTACTACTACTTACACTTGTTAGACTATCACACTATTGGTAGCGGATTTGGTAATGAATCACTATATATTAAATGGTGTGTTTGGAATGTAAGAGAATCAGAATATGAAAAAGTAATAAGGAAAGTAAAGTATGAAAAGCAAACCAATCCGACTTTTAGAAAATGTCAACTTCATCCACATGTAATGTGCAAACCGATAGGTGTTGCAAATACAAGTTGACCGGGTTTCTAAGACTTGAGTAAAACTTATAAAATTGAGATGGAAGATCATTGCTTAAATTATCTGAAGATTCGAATTCCTGCGTCAGAAAAATTCCAGACCTAACCATTTTTGATTACTGGAGAAATCCAAAAAATTAAACTCAAAGTCAGACCGACAGTAAACTTCTGTGTACGAAGCATATTAATTTTAATTTCAATATTGAGAAGAAATATTAAAGTCGTAGATAAGGTCTTCAATCCTACGAAAATGAACAGCAAAATTAATTTAGTCTAACAAGGTAAACCTATTACACGTATACCAGCTCTTGAAAATATAATTGTACCTCCCAGTTCCAGAGGTCACGAAAGGTCATCCCTCGTGCTACTTAATGTAATGTGGGAATCCGAAAGCGTGACCCGACCCGCATGATGGTAGGTGGCAAGAAGAAATATTAAAAGAAAATGGTTTTTAATAATTGTAAGTTTAAAAAAATAATTAGTTTGGAGATTTTATAAAGTATAGAATAGTATATAGTTCCAATCTTTCAATACCGAAAATAAAGTTAACCTAACTAACAAACTAGACCGACATTGGAATGTTTAATTTTGTATTAAATATGAGCGAATTTAATTACAGGTGTGTCGGTAACATGTATTTATTGTGAAGTACAAATTTTAATGATATTTGCAGATGTGGTCAAATTTGATTTAAGAATTGGCTAATTTTCCATTTGGCCTAGGGAGGGTAACCCCTGTTGTTTGTCCAAGGGAATTAAACTCTCAACAGTTTTTTAGATTTTACTATCTATCCTGCAGTTAATTCGATGAAGAGATTTTGTATTTATTGTTAGTATTGAAATAAAATAACAGGTGTATTTTTTAAACCCGCATGCTTGGAATGATTGATACTCTCAACACTTGGTTAGAGCTTGATTGTGAATTGTGATGTGGACATAGCGGCATGGGAATAAACAGCTTAGCCATACATCATAAATTAAGGAAGGAAAAAGAAACCCACAAAAGTTTAGTTTATTTATGAATTTTCCCTTCCAGGCAAATGCACACGTAAGCTTATAAATTCAAGACTCACAAGGGTCAATGTTTAGGTGTAAAATTTTTAATCAAATTATAACCTTCGTTTCAAATATAATACAAAAAAAATTTAATCTTATTTCCTTGTCAAAAATTTTCTTAGGCAATAAAAAATACAATGTACACTCATTAGTTGACATAGCCGAGGCTGAATCAAACATCTTGTGCATTTCGCGTGTCTTTTTGCGAGTTCCTTCCCATTTGACCTACGGATTTACATATTAATTATGTAACCCTAGTAGTAGGAAAAACCAGTGGAGAAAAACTTCTTTAAAGCAACCCGGGGGAGAGGAGGTCCGAGGAATTGAACCCCAGCGCAGCGAGAACGATCTGTACACAATACATGTACCACTACACCATATATGATAGACCTGTAAATTTTTTTAATTAACGATTGTTGGTCGAAATTCATTCCTTGTGGAGACAGAGACTAGGACAGACAGGTAAGTTGTAAATAAATTGCTTTTATTTTAATGTTTCTCTTTACTTCCTCTTCTTCGGATGTGATGTACGTACGCTACGCACGTATGTATGTATGAGTTGTAAGTACAAAAGAGCTTGGCAGTTCATTTTTGTTTGTGTGCATGTACAGTACGAGTATAATTTAAGTTTACTTTTAACTGAGGATTTTAATGTCCCGTTATTCACAGAACGGACGGCTACGGCACAACACTCACAAGTCTCAACCTTAATTACATTTTACACCCTTCCATTTCAAAAAATCTGAGTAGGGTATTTTCCCATTTGCCATTTGCCATCTCTTCTCTCTTTCTGAGCTGTAATTTTGCTAATTTCCCATGTCCTCATTATTATTGTTGTGAATGAAATATGTAAGTAGTATGTACAGAGACAGAATGCGAGCGAATACTGAATACAATATACAAATATATGCATGCATGTGATTTTGACTTGCTTTGCTGCTACTTACAAATGCGAATACGAAATGCGACCATCTTTAAAAAAAAACCATGCGTGTCATGTAACGAGGAAAAGTAAAGTAAACTGCAATTAGCGAAAAATGGAATATGAACTAGTACGTGGTACAATTATATTTACAGGGTCATCCAAAATTATTAGCCATATATATAGCCACTTCCGTTCCTATGTGTTGTTCATATTCCGGCGGTTTATTTCTTAGAAAGGGTAGAACGTACATTTTTTAAAGAAATCTTAATTCGGATTGACCAATTTCTTGTGTTAATCCATTCTACACGGCAACAAAACTGTTTAGTGATTTTTTTCATTTACTATTTTTAACAGAATTTGTCAAAGGCAGTGTAGGTACAATTAATTATCAGTAATTTGTTTTTTTTTAGAAATACTTCATCATTTATTTAAAAAGAACTTCGAAGGAATATGAAAACTTCATTAGAATTGATGAGTTACGTATGTGGACACTTTTTACTATTAATATTTTGCTCCCATTTAAAAAAGACGATTTAGAAGTTCAAACGTAGCTATGTTAAAAAATCGTAAGTGTAAATGTAAATTGACATGAGCCAGAGATTGAAAATTCCATTTTGGAATGGAATAGTTTAATTGGACATGATCATGGTTCATTTTGAGAATAGCTATCTGTGAATGCTAAATAATGGGTCTGTACTTTCACATATTAATATTTTAGTTTGGGATTAATTGTATCATTCAATTACCCTATATTTGGAAATATTTCATGATTAATATCCCCGACGAACACACATTTTAACATTACCCACGTAAGACACTACGGAAATTTAGATTGTATGTGGTTCAGGTATATTTTTGTATTTTTTGTACACCCTGTAATTCACTTCCCATTTGTGTAGGATGTTTTCTGTGTATTTGTTTCTCCGCGACAAATTCAATGCACACAAGTTTCAAACAAAATGTTACTAATATAAAGGAAGATTTATCACATAAAAATTGTACAAATTGTCTTTGGCTCTGACTCGTTCGTCTCTTACCACTTATGGTATGGTAAAGATTCTCTCGGATTCTCTAATGTACGTGTGTAAAATGTGTGTATGTAATGTACCGCTTTTTTACGATTGCATTGGTTTAAGTACATATACACAGTATTATGTTGAGAGAGTAAGTTAGTTTTGAGACAATTACCCGTGTGACGATGACCATTTTGAGAGAGTTTGAAGTTTGAGGATTTGAGGTGATCTAGATCTGTGTTCTCGGAATTCCACCAAAAGCCTAAAATTGCTTTTGCTGCTTCCTCTTCTGTTTTTTTTATCTGCAATTTCAAAGAATGAGCTTTTATCTTGAAGACTTTTCTTTCTTGACGGGTGCGGTTAGCTGCACCCGTATCTGCGAGAAGCTCACAGAATTCTCAGTCGTCAATGTGGAGGAAAGATTCCAAAAAAATCAGAAATGATTTCACTTTCCGGTAGTCCATTTTTCAAGCCTGAAATATATAAAAATTGGAATGATTTAGAATTTTTTCTAATTAGCAGGCCTATTCTTAAATGCAGTTTACACAAACAGCATTATACTTTCTGGTATTCTGACCATCTGTCAACTAATGGCAATTTTTAAATGCATTATGGGCTGGGCGCTGCAATCTGCCCATTAATACCGAAAACGTTATGCCGAAATGAGCCTACGAAATATCGTTGTATTTTTAAATTTCAGACATCACGTCTTGAAGCCAATTCAAATTGGAGTCTTTCCTGAGTGGTATGGATGACTACAAACATTTGAGCTATAACTGACAAGTTGGTTCGACACTTGAAGGCGAAATCAATTTAAATTGATTGGCGCGTTGGCTGTTGGCCTGCACTAATTACTTTTTGGACGTTTTGACTCTTATAACTCGATTTCACAGAATTTTTGGTGTTAAATTCAGTGAAACACAATTAACTTCCAAGTTAAGATTTTTGATGGTGGATTTCAAATGCATTGGAATGGTGTAATACCGTATGCTCTCAATCCGCTTCGGCTTCGACTCATCGCGCCGATTCATATCGAACGGTGAAATGACCTGTTTGCTGTCACAATTGACCGTGACCGTGACCGACCATTATGGCAGAAATAGTTCTGTTCTGATTGCATATATTGTTGGCACATTAAGAAATAGAGAATTTTTTTTCCATTTTATCTAATTCAAATTTACATGTGTACGTGTACCTACCCTCCCATAATTCAAACTTAATGAACCCATTAATGAAACGTACAGCTGCGGCATTGGAACTAAATCATCAAATAGGAGGTGAAACTTCCCCATAAGGAACTAAAATCCTTTTAAGGAAAATCATTTAATTTCAGAAGGACTGTTCATCCATAGAGATACGTACAAGCGAGGATCTAATTCAGAGAAGAATATTACGTATCGGACAGAATATTTCAGCACTTTGTGTTTTCCCTAGAAACTGTAAGTCAACAGAACAGTTCACCGAACATGGTTCGGGCACATGTCTTTTTATTCCAGTTAACTCCGTCGTTCTCCATGAATCTTTAGAAAAATTATTGTACAAAATTATTGTATCGTGTGCAACAGGCATGTATGTTAAAATATTGAATCGAAGGTTTAATATTCGTACAGGAACACAGCCACTTAACTGACTGAAAAATTAACTGACGAACTCAGATGAATATTTTTATCGGACGGAATTAATTAATTGAGAAATATGGAAAAAAATGTGAAATAACGAATACATTTAGACAAAAATTATAGTGAGGGACTCTGGTGACCACCTACCTTGCTAACGATTTAGTTTAAGCATGTCACTCGATTCTAGAATTCCTCATGCTATAGTACTTGTAAGACTGGACTGTCTGTATAGTAATACCACGTGACAATATTTTTGTTGGCCATGCAATCTGGGTCGCCTTGGACAGGTTCTCCAATGCAATTTCATTTCTGACGTGTTATTTCCAAATTCGTACAAATCTTGTTTAAATTAATCCATCGGATTTTGAAATCTGAAGTACAATTAGTTAGTCCCACGTGTGGAAATGAACCTCAGAAATACAAAATGTCACATTTAAATAACAGTTATGAAGTTTTTTTGTGGGGTTTGCTCAAATGAATCACAACAGAAACAGAACATGGGATGCAAACATTAAGAGCACAAAAAATCAGTCGCGATTATGTCTCATTGGTGTTGGGAGCAATTGAAGTGCGAAAATTACCGTTTTTTGACTCAAGGAATTTTAGTTCGTCACATGGAGCCACTGCCACACCAAGTAAGGCAGGGTATGTAATGTACTCAGTCAGTCTTTTTTGGAAGATTTAAGACAAAAGTTGAGTTGTAGTTGTATAACCCACCAGTACTAAAGACTAAAGACCTCCATGCTCGCGTTCAACGCCCAACAATGCCCTTGTACACAATTCCTTTTAACAATGCCATGACATGGACAATCCTTATGTCAGTTATTGAAACGAGACGAGACGAATTTAAAAATAAAGTCAAGTCAAAGAGCAAATAAAACGTTTAACTACGTATTTGTTCTATTCACAACAAGGGAAATTTCTTACGCGTTAAACTCAAGATCATTCTCAAAATCTTCATCATTTGTCCTTTTAATTACAAGGTTATTTTGTAGACAAAATTATGTACTTTTGGATTAGTGTTTGCAAATATTTGCAATTTTTCGGAAGTTTCACTAAAAAAATTGCGTGTCCGACATTTTTGACACGAAAAATCATTTCCTTGTTGTAAACTCAACTAGTTAAAAAGAGGAAATCCTCCTGTAATTCAAATCTTAACAATTTCATTACTAACTACGAGCGTATAAGGACAATGACGACACACACAAAATAGAAGTCATGGCCCGTTGGGTTTGACCTCCTGCTCAGCACAGTGCGCGCGCTCTGCTCTGGCACTGCACTGACAGTTGTCTTGTCAATGTCAAAATGCCCAAGAGCTTTCCTGGCCAAAATATTTAGCAAATGCAAAATGCAAATCCAATGGACACAGCAGCAGCGCAGCGCACAGATAAGAATGTGAATGCGAATGTAATAGGAAAAACCTCCCCTGTAGTTTTTTGGAGATTGTGTGTGTAAATGAGAAATTCAAGCTTCCTTTTGTGACAATTACAAGTTAATATAAATGCAAATAAAGTCATTTCGTTTCACATTAGGACACTCGACTCGACTCGACTTGACTACTCTTCGGTTCGGTGAGTCCTCAAGGTGTTAAACAATAATAAGCGTAAAAATAAATAACACATTCGTTTCAGGAATATTGAGGACACAAGCACAGCAGTAGACATGGCCGGTCGGAAAATACAGTCAGTAGGAAGGATTGAAGGCAATCCAAGGTAAAGGCAATACAAAAATTCTTATGTGAAGTCCCGTAAATATCCAGTTTGGAATAAATGCATGCATTCACGTTCATCGAGATGATAAATGAATGTCTCACATTCCGGACACATAATTAGTAGTAGAGTCGCAAATCTCACAAATTGAGTCCGGGTAAAAAACAGCGTATAGTTTATAAACTAAGATGACCAATTTAGTTCTATTGTAAAAGATATTCCGTCATTTGAGGAAAATAAATAATAAATTTGACATTTGAAACGAGCGTACACGGGTATATATCGAAATTCTCAGTGCGAGTCCTGCTTTCCAAACTGTAAAATACAATCAATAAAATATATCATGTCAAGCAATTAGGGAACTGAACTATAAGTACTTCTAATTAATAAGACAATGTGGTTGACCACTGAAATACTGAATAAACTTCAACTAGAAATTAATTGTTTTCCTTGTAGTGTGAGTGTGAGCCCATTGAATTAAAAACAAACGGAAATACTAGTAATATTGTAACACTCAATTTTTATCTTCGGATCAAGAATTGAATCTAACCTTTGACATGAATGATCCATCGGGACAATTTTCTTCCTACTGTACGTAATCACATGAAAAAATACAGGGTTGTCTCGTCGTCTGTGGATCCTACACTAGGACGAGAGAGATTTGAAGATATACATTCTACACAGAATTTTAAGAAGGATTTAAACAATTAGCTACTTTGTTTAGCATATTGAAATGGAGATATTAATTTTTATGTGGATTTCTGCGTACATAAGAATATTAGGTTAATTAATTAACGACGAAAAGTTATCTTTATTAATACTTTGATGCAATTATCACGTAATAAAATTCTTGAAAGTTACCTCTCTAGTTATATCTTGCGAATTGTGATCACCTAATACTTTGATGACAAAGGAGAGACTGAAACTACTTGTTGTTTTTCATAAATTGAGTAAGTTTGAGAAACATTGTTAGTCGTCGATTTCGCAGACCAGAAAGTAAAGAATTGTAAAATACTTCAGTTCTATCGTAATTAATAGAAATGTCGGCTCAGGAATGCTAGATCTTAAATAGTAGAAAAACGTAAGTAGTATTTTTAACTAGGCCCACTACCATCCATAAACCATGTAATCGTAATGTTTCGTAATTGATATTTTATGTTTCTGGTAATATCACAGATTTTCTCCTCATTAGCAACAAGATTAGCTAATAATCCTTCACATAAAATTAATGTGAAAAAGAGTCTAGATTGTATGCTCGTGCTCGTGATTGCAGAATTATTGTGTCAGGTTTTGAGGAGAAATTATATTCCTCAAAATCTTCATGCCTCGTGCTAAGCTTCATCCATCTCTCATGCATTCTTCCATTCATTTCTTTACTTCCTCTTTCAAATCCATGGCGTGTCTTGTAATATTTTAATTACAATTTAAGTGAGGAAATATCCTTGCACAAAATTCTGCCCTGAGAAAATAGTGCTTAATCCGAATTTTAGAAATTCCTTGGTCCTTCGACAAATACATTTTGGTATTTTCGCATATATTTTCTCATTTCCATTATGATTTACCAGAAAAAAAATGAAATATTTTCAGAATTGAAGGCAAAGACCCCCAAATTTTGTTAACAGGAAAGTCAGTCTGCTGACTAGTTCATTTTTTAAAAAAGAAGCCCTTGCCCTGTCTAAATACTGCAGTAGACTCTGACTAGTATGCACTACTGCATAAACCACGACGGTTTCGTTCGGCTTGAGCGAACCCCCGTAACGCAACGCTTTGTTTTAAGCCTATAAGGCTGACTCTGTTTTAAAATCTGAAATATATATGTACATATATAAAAATTACAGCAGTTTTACTCTCATCTTATGCTGTAATAATAATAAGGGCCACGACTTGGATTACGAAAATGACTTGAGATGATGGAACAGATTCTTCCTGTTCGATAGAGCAGAAATTCTACTGCACTGTCTGCAACTAACGTGAATTGCATTGTTTAAAACTCACCAGATTCACACCTTCTCCTCTAACCTTTTGTGTTTCCACATTTTTATCCATCTAATTAATTATCCATGGATTTTTAGAATTTTTTTTTGTGCAAAATATTTTAAATTATATATTACAATGCGATCTCTGTGTGCATGCATATAATTATAATTATCTCATATGTGCATGAGTGTGCTCGCTCTCAGTTTCATTGGGATAAAAAATGGAACTATGATTCTAATATACACTTGTGCTTTGAGTGATTCATTTTTGTGGTACACGAACAGTACTATAAATTGTAAATTACAATACATTTTTTCGAACTTGTGAACACATTCTGCCTGCAGAAAATTTTGGCTATGCGTTTTTGGCGTCCTTGTGAGAATTCCTTATATGACCAATCACTAATACAATTCACATTAAATATAAAATATACCAGGGAAATTACACCATTATTGTGAGTTCTCAAAATTTACGATCTCTTCACTTCAACTTGAGTATCATAAAGCATACGGGGAAAATATTTTTTTACAAAAATGGCTAGCAAATGTTGCATTGATAAAAATATCAGCATGTTAGATTAATTTAGAAAATTTAGACTCGTTAGATTAGAAAACGTTTACTACAGTGATGGTTTTCAATAGTTTGGTGGGATGACATTTTTTAAACACAATTTCTCTTTATCGTACGTATCATCGACCTTTGGGAAATCATTCGCTATTTTCTTAAGGCGAAATAAATAATGAATGATAAAATTTTGCCGCATAAATGAGGAGGTCAATTTAATCCTCATACCATATTTGCAGATATCGAACAGCTGGATAATCAAAACTATATATTACCATAAACTAATTTTACAATTTTGGGCGTACAAACTTCTAATTACCAAATTGCGTGCTACAAAAAATTATGAAATTCAATTATGACCTCGGTTCTGCCTTAGATATCCGAAAAGGTATATTCGAAAAAAGGTTTTTCTACCACTTGCTAAACAATGTTAATCTGCTACTGAGAAATTCTAGGATTGTGAAATGATACTTCACAGTTTTCGGAATTATATTTTACACCAAAATATTCAAAGTACCAATATACTGTGGGAAGAAAATTGCATTGCAGGGGCGCCTTCGCCCTATTTTACCACCGGAGTCGGTAAGGTCGGCAGTAAATCTTCTAAAGATTTACAATTTACAGACAGGTCATTTTTGCATACTGAATATTGCAGGTTTTAGTAGTAAACATATGAACACTGTGCATGCATTCCACTGGTATCAACGGATATTCCCTAATTTTCACAGATTTCTGGGAGAAACTGCGGTTGTCTTTAGTTGCTACTTTCTTAATATTTTGGAGAAACGGATTTCACAAAATCTTTGAGGGGAGTGAGTATAAAATATTTTGTTCCCTTGACCTGTCCAGAACCAACCAGAATGGCCGACCATCACCGGTTAAACAGCAATGATGCTCAGGTGCCTCAAATTCTGCAGAGTGGAATTGTTTCACTGGAAAAATGGTAACCGACCACGTTCAGACGATTTAGAACGAACTATGGCATCATTCTGGAAAAATACTCATGTGGCATAATTTATTTCTGAACAAGTTACAAGTGAGTATTTTTCTTTCAAGATTATGGCAAACATTTCTAGAGACGAGCTTATGACAGTAAACACCACTGTTGGCATAAAAATAAAACAAGTATGGCGGGGATGCTGATCTTATTCACATTTCGGGCTCTCAATTTTAAGCTCCTTATTTTTGCAAACGTCCACACCGTGCGCCGTGATCCGCGATGTGTTTGGAATTACCGAATCGTAATCGAGACATTCTTAAAAAAATGTCACTCGAAGGTTTATCTCTACCTTTCACTGTTCAGTAGGGTTAAAAAAGGAAGAATTGAATAGTTATGAGAGATCTGACACCCAGTGCAATATTTGCTCAATATTATATTTTTTATCAATAATTGTAAAGCAGATTTTTTGGACACCCCTCGTGCAGTGTATGTTTAAAAGTTTAGTTTCTAATTTCAACTTCAATGGGGAAACAAGAGGACATTTTAAATCTTGATATCCTAGTAGTGCAGTTTTTACAAAAATCGTCGGAGTTCATTCGTACAGAATTGAATTCATTTTGTATTCCAACTATTGATTCCAATTTTTCTGTCCTATTTCTATCAGACAAATCGTCAGATTATAACCTACTATGAATTACTACATCGTTTTAAGTAAAAATATATTACGACATCCTCAGTGAATGTTTATTGAAAACTAGCTACAGACAGAAAAACTAGCGGACTCTCAACGGACGGGCTTTCCCCAAAAAATTTTGTCAAGGTGAAAGTCGTTAAACCGAATTTAACTTCTGAGGATTACAACAAATGCTCTAATTAGTTCTGAACGCCTTCCCTTATGTCAAACTCTATTGAGTTCATTCAATTAAATTGAAATTCAAATTCAAGACATGATCACTCACCTTTTCAAAACCAGCTAAAAGTCCTATGCTGTACCGGTTTTTTTCCGGCGATGTCGCCTTGTCGTGTCGAGTCGATCACCTCGATTTCGATTCTCAATTTTGTTTGTCAATCATACGTGCACTCGTTTTTCTAAAAAAACGACGAAAGTTCATACAAAAACTGGTCAATACTTTTCACAGTAAAAAACGATCGTGCTCGTGCTCGTGATTCACTTCACTTGAAGTGAAAATGCGAAAATTTAATGTGGACACTTCAAAACCACCAATAATAATTTTGCATAAAAAACACACACACGTAAATTTCATTTATAAAATCAATGAAACTTTTGTTATAAATTGAACTTGACTCATTAATTTTAATCATCCACGGTTCACGATTCACTCTTCCTTTGCCAACAAGGACAAACACTGACAGTTTATGGCCATGGGCAATGACAATGGAAGCGACTGCTGCGGTTGACCCGAAATTAAATCCTTTGCAATTATTCCATATGAGTTTTGTCCTTAATCTTGACACTTGAGACTTGATTTGCTTGATTGAGTCCCCTCCTAATCCCAATCTAGCTCAAGAATTACATACAAGATTATTTTTTTGAGTCATAACTTTATTTTCTTTAATGATCCGGTCCGGACGGTCAAGGTGGTTCAAGTACATGTACGAGTACACGTACGAAACGAACGTACGAGTAACAAACAAAACTAACTTGAAAGTCAAGTTCAGGAAGATAAACTGCAAAAATGTAAATGCATGCACTGAACAATCACAAATCTCTTGTATCGTAAGGAAAAGTAATCTAACGGGGTTTCAAATCTCATGAATTGGTTCAAGTAGAATTTTTTTTTCTTCTTCAAATTCGAAAGTGCATCTTCAAACTACAGCTTCCGATTTTTTCCTTCAATTTTTCTTAACGATCACGCTCAAATCTTCACGGTATTTATTGCCATTTAATTTCTTTTGTTTTTTGTGTGTGAAATCACAAATCTTTTGCAGATAAGTCTTGACTCACGATCAGATCAAAAATTTTTGATACACCGAAAACTTTTTGACAGGTAGGGCAGGGTGGGGTGGGGGTTGAAAATTGGTGGGTTTATTTTATTTTATTTATTTTGTGAGTTGTGTGGTGTGTGTGTGTGTGCATTCGGTGTACCATTGTTGGACTTGGACTTGACGGTCGGTCACTCACACCAACTAAACTGACTTGACTTCCACTGACTCAACATTAAAATGCAGTGCGAGGCAGCTAAAAACCTTGTCTTGTCAACCCTTCCGTGCAAAATGCAATCCAAATCCCATCCCAATACCTGTTGAACAGAGGATTAGACATTAGACGGTACTCACCTGTGTACGTACTATAAGAAAATGTATATATTCATTTTATACTACAACATTAGATTTAAGGTAGATTGGTTGGGCTGAAAGGGTTCGTTCGGTTGGTTTAACTCTAGCATCAGCATTGCTGTACTTTTTTGGGTTTGAATGACTTAAAAAACTCACCTGTTCTGTGTTCTCCCCTATCTGCCTGCCTGCCTGCCAGATTGTTCTTAATGTTCCATGCTATATGTTTTGTGTATGTTAGGATTTTGGAGCAAACACCCTTTAGGGGTTTCAAAATGTTGTACGTAACGTACCTCACCTGTAATTGTAATACCTGTTCGGTACACGGTACAGGGTGATTCATAGAAACTACTAGGGGGACCTTGTCAGAATACACATGAAAATTCTCTAGGAAAAACTTGCCATGTTGTTCCATGGGTTGGATTGCGATAAATGGCAATTAATGCATATTAAATATTTCACTAGAAATCTGGAAAGCAATAGATTATGCACAAAATGCCTAGAAATGTTAGGATTTATGATAGATTATTATGAACTACCTGGTACAGTTGATATGTTTCATATTTCTTCCTGTATTCCATTGCATTGGTTTTTTAGGGAGATCAATTCTAAAAAAATGTGGAGGGGATTTTGTAAAAATAATAGAGGTAAACTGCATGGTAAAGCCGGTACGATGGTGTGGTGGTGTGGTGCTACGGTGTCAAACTCTGTTGACCATGGTAGACAAGGTATTCCCATTGCCATTGCCACCCACCCCCAAAAAATGACGACCAAAAAGTTTGAGGAAAAAGAGATGGTGAAAGAAGAAGGAGAGTTTGTTTGAAATGATGGGAACTTTCGGAACCTCTCTTGTATTGCATTCTGCATTGCATTGTCCTGTCCTTCTTTAAAATTCTATGTATTCCCATGCATAAATTGAAATCCCTGGTACGTGGTACGTAACGTTACGCCGAGACTCTCCTTGATGTGAAATGTATGGGTGTAAAATTAACCCCATCGGGATTTTCAAAAAATTTCAAAATACATTACAACATAACAGGGAGACATCTCAAAGAATCTTCGTCATAAAAATTATACCACTGCTTTAGAGGTGATCAGTATTAATCTTAAGGTACCCATTATAAGATTTATTAGTCAGATTAATTGTACTTATTTGTCTGGTCTATTTAGAATCGTTATACAGAGGTTTTATGTAGTGTATGTGCTAGCAAAGAAAAACCGTTCGGGTGCAATTTGTTTATGGGTACGCATGCATGGATGTGCCAGAAAACAGATTCACGAATATTGAAAGCTTGCCTGAGTTAGGTTCATGAAATTATGACATTTGTCATTAGTGATACATGAGAAGAAGTCTCGACAATATTTGCATGCTTCCGACTTTCGACCTTTGCAGGGGATCCGATGTCAATTATTTACAAAATATTATTTACGGCATATTATGATCGATGTAATGCAGATAAGCTGGAAATGTCATTTTAATTACGACAAAAAGTTGCGAGAACAGAATTTTAACTTGGCTTGGCTTGACGCGAAGCTCATCGCATGATTTTCTTAGATCTTAATACATTGAAACATGTCCCAGTGAACACTGAACACCTGCCCGATATACGACCGGGTCTTTCTTGACCACGTTTCTCTGTAGTCATGAGTCAGGACACTGTCCCGGGGCTTACACAACAACACAACATGTGATAATTCGAACTCTTTACAAGATTTGCACTTGCAGAGGGTTCATATAGTTTTTCCTGGAAATTACGGTAAAAATATTCCTTCAATCGATGGATATCGTTGAACTATTATTATTTTACTATTAAACTGAAACCCCCTCAAATATTGAGTGACTTACGCCTTGGCTGATGATCACCTCAGTCAGGGAAAACTTTATAAGTACAAGATACAGTAGTTACACCTATTGTGTATTATGTAATTAGAGTAACCGCCGCGGACAGCAGAGCAGGAGCAGAGCAGTACATAAACGAATGCGCTACACTAATAAAGCCAACCCTTTGTTAATCCTAGTCAAAATATGCATACCATCGCTTCGAACTCGTACCTTCTACAGCACATCCAAAATATGACTATGACTTAGAATTGGAATGCAATGTGAACTATCCGTCATGAATTCATTGGATTCATTTGGGGGGATTGGATTTTTGTATAGTGTTCGGAGTGTTTGCGTTTTCCCTTTTCGTTACATTTCGTACTTCCGCCCTCATGCAGACAAAAATCCTTCCAACACCTGTCATCATCCCCATCAAAACTACTAGATGAATGAAAAAAGAACAGATGACAAAATTTATAAGCATCCGCAATCCACGCAAAGTCCGCATCCTTCCTGTAGTTCAACCAAGCTCATATTGGTTGGACCGACCCCACCCTCCCATGTGCATTTTATGTAATGTACTCCAATTATAGACTAAAAGTTCAAGAAAGAATTCAAAATAACAAAATTATTAGTATACTTATTAATATATATATTAGTAACCTATAGTAAGACTTTGTTAATATTTGGCCAATTTTGTAAAACATTACCCGACCTTGACTTACCAGGACATTCTAACGAAAGGAAACTGCCGTATTTATAATTCAACCAGTCACGATGCTATTGATTGGTGATTCGCGAAAGAAAATGAAAAAAATCTTACCAGACGAATTGAATCAATAAACTGCATGTTCCCGAAAGAAATGACAGAAATATTTCCATAATTTCGTTTTATTGGAAAGTGATTGATGATAAACCGTACCAATACCAATACATTCTCTGATATTACATAAATTGTGGGAAATTTTATTTTGAACTGTAATATTTGGTTTGAATTTTAATTCTGAAATTAAATTACTTATTATACATTTTTAAGAAACAGTATAAGTTATAGAATATAACACATTCCTAATTTTACTTACTCATCCCTAAACCTCATACATTTAAGAAACGTGACCTTCACATACGCATTACGCAACAAAGCTTATTTTTCTTTCTTCCCTGATGTGACATTTGAGTGAAGTTTAAGGACTTCAGGTTCAAGAAGATCTTGTAAAAGAACCCCGTCATTGTCAAAAAAAAGAGCAACAGATTTTTGAAAAGTTGCCGTTTTTTGTTTTCCGGATCCTTTGGAGGAACTTAGGCTGAGGACGTACATATCATCAAATCTAAAATAAAAAAATATATTTACATTTAATAAGCTTGAAAATTAGATGACACCTTTACACACATGCATTCACTTGTCATTCACTCCAATTTCTTGTTCAACTGAACCACAATGCCCAAAAATATATTAAGTCAACCGTACCTCTTCATGTAAGAACTCGCTTCCCAAGTGACTACTGCATCAATGGCTGCTGGATCCTTCTGAAGTGCCATTGCAAAAATACCTTTCTCCATGTAAGCCGTATAAATTGTAAGCAGTCCCATCATCACAAAGTACAGTGAGACACAAAGTAGGAGAACAGACCTGCAAAACAGAAAAAATTCAAGAGATTAATAAAAAAGCCAGCTATTACGACACACGCATATTCATTAATAATTTATTTATTTGGAAGAATTTTTTATTAGAATACTTCCGCTTCCAACGTCACTCGGAAGTCGGAGATATTAAGAACGGCATTGGTATTGGTGTAATATTTTTTTCCTAACTTGCACGCTGGATCCCAACCACAATCTTAATACCTGAGTTTAAAACTCACTATATATGACGAATTAGTAAAATATTGTAATGGCGTGTATTTTGGTAGTAATAAAATTAATGGTTTCTCGCAAAAGTTAATATATTTCTATCCAAACTATAACGAAAATATTTTTTCCGCGTTTGTACTTGTTACGGTTACGGTAGTTAGAAAATAGGTCAGAGGAAAATATATAATTGCTGCAAGAACTGAGAAACTATCAATCTTCTATTTTTACAAAATATTTTAAAGTTTAAATCACACCAAGACAATAATATATTTGTCGTCACTGTCACAGTGCATTGCAGATTAAATTAAAACCCGCGATGTGTACAATATTTTTTGTAGAATGAAATAGTCTAATATTGAATTATAAAAATAATAATTATAACTGTTCAAACTGAATCCACCATCATAGTTACTTTGAAAACTAAATAAAGTAGGGATTTCCGAAACTCACTTGGATGCAGGAAACGGGTACAAATAGTCCCAAAGAAGTGCAAACATTGCGATTCCAACTGCAACGCTACAAATGGCCAATCGACCGTCCACCAATTTAAAATTCTCTTCATAGTTCAATTTCTTCACAAGGATATCACGAACAGCATCATCAAGGGCATTCTTGATTGCTGACCCGTCCCATTTATTCACCTTTGTCTCTTCGGGCTATAAAAAAAAACATAAACAAGAAATTATAATAATTTATTGTGAATTCTTGGCCGTCAGAATTTAACTTCAGGTCAAACTTTTAATACAAAATTTTTCAATCCAATCGTTCACGAAATTTTGGAATGTTTTAAAAAATCAACGAACAAAAATGCCTGACAGTTAGTTGAAGCTTATGAATGAAGGAGAAAAAGAACAAAACCTGTTTCAAAAAATTCAATTTCAAAGTAAATTAGAATTTCCTTGGTCGGTGGGAAAATATGGGACGAATAATACCAAAAAGATGTGTCAAAATTTTACCTTGTCATCCTTCTCCTTCTCCTTTCCTTTCCCAGACATAACGAAGGTTAGGTCCAAAATAAATTCACCAAAATGTCAAAGGTCACGTCTCCAGTCGCTGCACTGACCACAAAATTTAAAGTTTTTTTGACAAACAACAGACGGCTGACTCGTTGTGAAACTGAAAGAGTCCACGTACGTAGAATTGACAAGACGGTGAGTTCAAAAAATAGCGGTTTGTGGCCAAAAGCTTACACGTCACAGTCTTCATGAAATCAAATCAATGATTTTTTCTAATGCACTGCACAGAAAAAATAATCTCGGAGAGATTACAAGTAAAGCGCGGTACAGGGTGGACCCTATTTCATTGAATGGACGAAAGATATGAGATTGTAATTTGTAATTAATTACAAAATTACAATTGCAATTGTATTTAAACCTGTGTATTGTAACTTCAAAGAATGTAATTTGTAATTTCAAAGAATGTAATTTGTAATTTCAAAGAATGTAATTTGTAATTTCAAAGAATGTGATTTGTAATTTGCATTCGTAATTTGAAATTTCGGCTATGTAATCTGTAATGTGTAAGACTTGGGTCAATTCGTTTTGAAATGGACTTAAGTCCAATTCCAAGTACTTTCTCCTATTTCCAAAAGTACTTAAGTCCAAGTACTTCCGCGAAATTCCAAAAGTACTTAAATCCAAATCCAAGTACGGACTTGTACTTGGTACTTTGTACTTAAGTACATTTTGAAAAGGAATTGACCCAAGTCTGTAATTTAACGTTTTGTTAATAAACGTAACGCGCTTGGGGCTTGCTTACACGGCCTTGGCCTTACATGGGGTCAGCAGCTATCGACCACCCTGTACTTTAATTTACGAATTTGACACAGCCTAGCCGTATGTACAGAAAAAAATCAACCCAATTTTTGTGTGGAAATCGATCATGTCATTTTTTGATTATATTTTGAAAAATAGTTAATTTTGTTAAAAAGCGAAGATTTTTTTTATAATTTGGACGTTTTGATTTTGGATTGGATGATTTCCCATTCCCATTTCCCTTGCGGATGCGCTGCGTGGTGGATGTGTTCGGGTGTGAGTCTCTCCTGATGGACTCTCCTTGTGGTTCCGTCCACTCCCAACTGGTTCTCCCCGTGTCACATGTACATGGTCTGGAGGGATGCGTTCCTACAATTCAAACAACAATTAATTAGACTCAAAATAATTACAAAAACTAATTAAAAAACTATTCAAAATAATCTTGGGACATTACACCGGAGTTTACTGCACACGATACACGAACGGCACCCATCACAGTTGACAGTACTTGCATTTGCATTTACTCAATGGAGTTCATGGAATTCCCAACTCCTCAGTTTTAAAAGGCAGAATTTTGGCATTTAGAATTTCCAGATTTTTTGACCTGACCTCGGAAATAAATAGAAATGGACAACAACGGGACTCCGACACCGACGGCGTCGGATGCGTAAGTTTAACAATGGAATAACTTTTTTAATTTTGCGATGTTTCAATTTGGTCACAATCTGTTGACTATAAAACCGTGACCGTAATCCGTATAATGTAATGAAGTACACGAACGAAACCGTACGAGCGACGGACGGTCCTTAAAATTGATTAGGGTCTTTGAACTATACAGTGCGCAGTGTTTTGACATTTGACAATGGAATATGAATATTTTTATTACTTATTCTTCAAAGTGAAAGCTCGTTATTGTTTTTTCAATTGAAATATAGAAGTAGTACTTGTGAGGCACTACAAGAAATTTCTTTATGAATCTAGATTGCCTAATTTTTAGGTTTATGGTCCCGTTACCACCACCAATTGACTATCTTACATTCCTTTCGAGCCTCCAGTACAGAACGAGTACAATATTTTTTAACTGATCCGCTAGTAAATTATGTCCGTACTCTTACTTTCTTTTCTGAACATATGCATTATGCATATAATTGGTATGAAACATTTCAATCATTTTATAATTTAGGACCGTGGTTGTGCCGCTACCGCTATGCCATAAGGAGAAGGACTTGCATAATATTACATATTTTTTAAATCTTAAGTTTATGAACTAAGACGATCCGAAATAACACAATGTTTTAATTTCAGAGATAAACCAAAACCAACTGAGGGAGTGGAGGAAGAGAAAATTCAGATTTTAATGACAAGACCACTTTTGGACGAAGTAGATGATGAAGGAGATGACGGTGACGAAGAGGGTGATGATGAAGAGGAAGATTTTGAGGATGGATCATCTGACGATCAAGAATCCTCATATTATGCTCGTAGAACTGAAACCCGAGCTGCTGACACTGCGACCCCGGTTGAAGACGAAGAAGACGCAGATGGTATGAACATGATGATCGTACCTCCTTCCTTAGTCCTTGGAGAGTCTCAACCACCCCAACCACCAATACAAGAAATTATCCCACCTGTCATTAAGGACACGGACACACCAATGGATGACTCTGAAAAACAAGACTCTGCGGCCACGGCCACGGCCACTATAGTGAAACAAGAATCATCGCCCGCAATTGACGATGATGATGAGAATGACAATGATAATGACTCTGAGCCTGAAGAGCAAGAAAAGGAAGCAACTGTAGAGATACCAGGTTCTTTGAATGCAGACGATGATTCTACAGTTCCTACTTTGATGGAAACAGATGGCCAGAATGATATTCTAGACGATCAAGATCAAGATGAAAGTCCTTCGTCACCTACCTTCCCAGGAACACCGCAACCAGACGGAGAATTTCCAACGAGCCCAATGAGCCATAGCGAAGACTCAGTTCAACTGGACCTTTGTCTTGTGTGCCTTAAACGTTTTCCACTCCTTCAAATTGTAAGAAAACTAGAGCACAGTGAAACTACATTCCTGGCACTCAGCAAAACATTGAACATGCAAGACTCTGCAATTTCAAACCTATGGGACTACTCCACAGAACTCGTTCCAATTTGCGACATTTGCTTTAGTTTCGCTCAAAGGATTATGGAATTGGAAATGCAGGCTGAGATCATAAGGAATGAATTGGACAGAAAAGTGTATTTCATCAAAAGAGCCATTGAAGAGTCTGAGGAACAAAGAGATGAGGTTTTGACTAAACGTTTCACTAAATGGAGAAAAATGGCAGTGAAAGGTACATCATTTACTCTGAATTTTATTTTATACATAAATACAACTTTTTTCGATGATACAAAACTAACTCTTTGATTTTTTTGTATTTCAGCTGTAAAACTGCCAAAGCCTGCTCCTAAAAGTAAGAAACAAAAGCTGATCGTGCGTGGTCGCCCACGGAAAAATCAAAAGGGTTATGGGAAAGGTAAAGGCGGTAAACGTAGATCTAATAAGGCATGCAGTGTGGTCCTGGACTCATTAGAGGTGGCTGGAAATGCGGATCAACCGGAAGTTTTACTTTTCTCGGACGCTGAGGACATGGAAGAAGATGATCGTAACTCACCAGTAAGTTACGTTTATGATTTTTTTGTTAGTGAAGGAAAATTAAAGCCAATGAAATTAAACTTGACAATTTAGCCCTGTTATTATATTTTCCTTCAGGTTGCGTCAGGCTCTGATTCTGAATGGAAGAGTTCGTCTTCTAAGAAAGGCAGGACATCCGGGAAAAGGAAAAGAATTCAACGGGCTCCTATGAAAATCACAAACTACGTTAATGATGAGGATGACTATGATGAGGATTGGGCACCGGATGACAAGAAACCTATGTTAGACCCTGATGCTGAGGAAGAAGTGGAGGAAGAGGATGAGGAAGAACAAGAGGACGAAGAAGAAGCAGAGGCATCACAACCTAGTTCAGAAGAAAATTCTGATTCTGAATTGACTGAAACTCCTAAAAGATCTAGAGGGAGACCTAGAGCCAAAGCTAAGGCCAAACCCAAAGTCCAGAGACGGTAAAAATTACTACTACTAATAAATATTTTTAATTTTATTATTTACGATGAAATCGGTGTAATTATTTCTAATTTTATTTATATAGCAAGCGAAAGAGCCGAGCAAAGAAAAGCCCGAAGACAAGAGAGACATCAACCAGATGGACTGCAGATAAGAGGCGAAATAAATTATACTTTGATAAGATTGAAGTACTTTATGTTCCAAGCACGGACAAATTCATACTAGAGTGTGGAGAATGCAAACATCAATCTATTGGGACGAAGAGAGATTTGGTGAAGGGGAAAATGAGGAAACACATCATCACTCAACATTTGGGTATGTTCACGTTTGATATTTATATTTCTGAAATAATTTTGTATTCGATCGATTTGGATTACGAAGTTTTGTTCGAATGAAACATTATTATTTTCCATCTTCCCATAGGTTTATTCAAATGCGATCATCCCCAATGCGGTAAAGTTTACTCTGGACACAAAGAACTGACAAACCATCAAGCGGCAGCTCATGAAAATACACGCCACGTTTGTGAAACATGTGGTAAACCATTTTCATTTGAAACCTCACTCAGGCGACACATGTGGTCACATAAAAATGCTGAAGAGAAAGAAGAATATTTGGCAACTGGAAAGAAAAAGCTAGGTCGTCCAGATGACCCATGTCAATGTGACCAATGTGGTCGTTCTTTCCAATCCTCAGTTTACCTCAAACGTCATCATAGGATTCACATGAATGTCAAAGATCGACTCACTCACATGTGTACAATGTGTGGAAAGCTATTTGTGTCTACGTCTGGTTTGAATTATCATATGACGAGTGTCCATGATAAAGATAACATAGACATGACAGACTGGATTTCATGCCCACATTGTCCCCGACGATTTAAAAAAAGGCATCAATTAAAAAAGCATTTACCAGTTCATACTGGTGAAACATGTTGTCAATGTTCACTCTGTGGAAAAAGTTTTAAGAGTTTGAGTGCTCTTAGATTTCATCGTCATGTGCATGATGATGAGAGAGCCAATGCTTGTCAACACTGTGACAAATCATTCAAACGTCGACATCATTTACAACGTCATGTTCAAATCTTTCATCCTGGTGGTAAAAATTTACCACAAAGACCACAGAATAGATTGAAAGGACCTGGAGGTAAAGATGGGGGCCCTGCAGCAGCTGGACCAAGTATGCATCGTGTTAAACGTAGTAAAAGTACAGCTTCATCCGTTGGATCAGCGAGTGGTGCAGGAGCAGTTTCAAATAATGGACATGTGTCTGTCATTACAAATACAAATACGAATACAAATACGAGTACTACACAAGAAGAACAACCAGGTAGATACTCCCAACTCCCACTCAACCTTGTCAACAATTACCATAATCCTAATAAAGAATTACCAAACCCAATCGCTCATCATCATCAACAGCAAATGGGACAACCAGGCTTTACCCCAACACTAAACTACGAGTATCCATATGATTTTCAGAGTTTGATTAGATTTTAAAATAATTTGCATAGACGTACGTACGTACGGTACGGTACGTTTTCTTTTATTTAGTGTCGTCTCTTGTGTCTTCGTCGTGTTGTTGTAATTGTAATTGTAATAATTAATGTTAATTGTTTAAGTGTAGTCGTAGGGCAAGGACTAAAAATTGTCTCGCTTTTTTTCCCTCGTTTTAATTTAATGTGGTGTGAGAATTTTTTCATTTTTTGTTTTTTGTTCTACGTACGATTTATTGTTTAAGCACAATATTAGTTTAGTGTTTAGTATTCATATGTATTATTTACTCAATTAATTAATACATGTGCTTGAGTTGTGTGTAGTGTACCATTATTATTATGTATTGTAAAATTATTATTTAGAATTTATTATATTATATTACTAGTTAGTTAGTCATTGTTAGATTTGGAATTGGACTTTGGATTTGGATTGGACTTGACGCGAGAGTAAAGTGTCCGAAAACGTTGTGAGTTGTATTGGACATGAAGTCTGAAACAAGATCGGAGAGTAGCGTTCAAGTTGTTAAGCGACTCGACTAATATGTGTAGAATTCAATTTTGATTGTACTCAAGTAATTAGTTTGTTGTAATAAAGTTAAATGTTTCTGTAATCTCTCCAAGAAGAATTCATCATTCATTTCCATTTTATTTCATGGTGTGTTAGTTCTTGGTTGTTACAGCACTCATAATCATCGCGGAGATATAATTAGAGTTGGATCTATCTGTTGATGTGTCTTTCCCCATTATAGTTATTCCCGGGTCATGTGAATTGGAAAACCAATCCATTCTCTACGAAAAATTTATTCGATCTGCGAAAATTGGCATCTGCGACTTTCACGATAACGATACGGCAGATCACCGTAAGGGATACCTACGTATCTACAATCGTACAAAGTTCGGTCACGCACGGGACGGGCAAATAGTCACACCCACACAATTATGCATTATTGCATTGTACTGTATAAGTAAGTTACTGTATGTATTGTATCATTGAATTGTGATTATCTCTATTAAAATTGTCTCCTACTACTAGGGGTACTTTCCGTACATATGCGTATCTAATTTTTCACGGGAAATGAAATCTATAATTGGAATTGGAGTCTTTTTAATACGTTTGAGAACAAATACGAAAAGAAAGTTTTGGATAAGGTGTGGATTCTAACTCCTTTGACTGAATAAAAGATTCCTGAATCTGGTCAGATCATACAACTATTTTCGAGCATAAAACTTTTTGTTTTAACAGGGAGGACAAGTCAACAGTCCACGATTCACAGATACTTGGTTATAATGTATTTGACCAAGACCCTTCCATATGAAGGGGAATATCTGTGGATGCGTACCTGGTCCATTCAAAGGGGTTACGACTTACGAGAAACTAACCCCGACAAATAAATCAAAAAGTAATTTAGAAGTTAGTTCCTGTACTGACTGTGACTGTCAACAATTTCAGAATAAACTGGTTGTCAAGATTTGTACGGTTAGTGGTTATGAAAAATGTTATAATTATCCTGAAATTATAGTCAGAGGATATATGCCTCGGTAAAGACTAGCTATTTCCAGAAGGAATTAATAATGATTAAATTCTTAGGATTCATCGTTCCCTATTTGTCCTAGTGTCAATAGTATCATTGTACTATACTGTGGTTTTCTCTTTTGGAATTGTTTCCTACTACTAGGGGTACTTTCCGTGTATAGACCTCTACCTTTTTCTTCTAAATAGGACCGGGAATGACATTGACATTTAATGAAGTCTTTGTAATACGTTCGAAGAAAAAATACAAAAGAAAATTAATTTTTGGATAAATTGAATTCCAACTCCATTGACTGAATGAAAGATTGTTGAATCTGATCAGAATATTTTCAATTCTGAATTTAGGAATTGAGAGTGGGTTAAACACTCAATTTCTCACACAACTTTTTTCGCGCATTTAAACTCTGGCTTCATCAGGGAGGACGGACAAGTCAACAACAGTCCATTCACGATTCACAGATACTTGGTTATATTTGACCAAGACTCTTCCATGAAATCATATGGAGGGGAATATCTGTGGATGCGTACCTGGTCCATTCAAAGGGGTTACGAGAAAGTAACCCCGACAAATAAATCGAAAAGTAATTAAAATAATAATTAATTGTTAATTAACAATAATTATTGTAGAT